>VMBQ01005906.1:22229-60007 GCA_007657795.1 Dreissena rostriformis | reverse complement strand
AAACTGAAATCACCCTATTTTTCAAAATTAAGGGGTGAAAACCCTATTACCAAAATAATTATCTGGGGCACTGCCTACAGTCATGTTTTTCAAAAATAACCAGAACACATTTCAAACATCACAGAGATATAATTTGAATAATATAATAGCAAGTTTCATGAAGATTGGACAAAAAATGTGTCTTGGAGTGTTCATATGATTTCGGGCTATAGCCATAGAAAAATTAACAAACAAAAACTGCATCCTTCTTCCTGCAGCCATATTTGTTAAAAGACCAGAACTATATTTGTACTTGGGCAAAATATAACTTGAAATATATGTATATTATGTAGTGTGTTCCTCAAAAGATGGATTTTAAGTGTTAGCACAAGAATGCTTTCTTGTAAAGTTTGCAAACAAATCTTTTTTATCCAGACCTAAAAAGATGTGTTGGGTATGGGCAATTCAGTTGCGTCAGTCAGGTTCTCCCAAACAAACAATTTTTTAGGGATAGCCATATTGGCATAATTTTAAAAAACTTTGTGCCGGACCCCTATATTATGTTCCATAGCCAATACATATATTCTGGAACTTGTGCTTCATGGAAAAGGATTTTCAAAATGTTTTGCAAAACAAGTTAAAACAAGCAAATTCGTAGAATTGATATCCCCCGCAACATATCTTTTGTTTGAGGATGGGTGCAAATCGGACGGATGAACATACTACAAAACAAAGGGCCATTACTCTGTTATTAACAGATGGTGTACAATGCCATTTGGCGTGCATCATCCTCTTATCCATATATATACTCGTGCCAAGTTTCAATGAAATCCGCCAAAGCACTTCCAAGATATGGCTCCGGACACAAAAGTGCCTATAGTAAAAAGCATTTTTTCAAGATACAAAGGGCCATAACTCCGTTATTAACAGATGGTGTACAATGCCATTTGGCGTGCATCATCGTCTTATCCATATATATACTCATACCAAGTTTCAATGAAATCCGCCAAAGCACTTCCAAGATATGGCTCCGGACACATAAGTGCCTATAGTAAAAAGCATTTTTTCAAGATACAAAGGGCCATAACTCCGTTATTAACATATGGTGTACAATGCCATTTGGCGTGCATCATCTTCTTATCCATATATGTACTCATACCAAGTTGCAATGAAATCCGCCGAAGCACTTCCAAGATATTGCTCCGGACACAAAAGTACCGGACGGATGGACGGATGGACGGACGGACGGCCAGACGGACGGACAACGCCAAAACAATATCCCTCCGCCTCTGGGGGGGGGGGAAAAACTCATGTGATCCCTTTGGCCTGGAGAGTTTAGACCCCAGCATAATGATTTGAACAACTTTGCAGAGGACAACTATTAAATGTAAACCACAAAATATTAATTATCTGTGCTTGTGGTTTCAGAGAAGACATTTAAAGTTGTTTAACTTTCCAAAATCTAAATTTTAAATAGAAAATTCACACGTAATGAACTATACATGACAGATAACATCCCAAAAGGTCACCCTGTGCATTGCAGGAATGAGCTCAAAACAGACAACTTAATTAAAATCCAATTTTAAGATGACTTGTGAATTTTTACAAAGTGCACATGTAATCTTACAAAATATTTCTGATAATTACCCTTCTTTGCTCTGTGGACCAAGGGATTTTGTAGTTATGTGCCCAGAAGAGCCCCCTTTCATGCGATTGAATATTTATAAGACACTAGTAATTTAGTTATAGTTCAACTCATGTGCAAGCATTGTCACTGTAATGGACACATGTTCTCAAAGATGTGTTTTAAAACAAAAGTTGGTGTTCAATAAACCCATATGACCCAGTAAACACCTTGTCAGTATTGATTGATTGGCCCATTTGAATGAGTCTAATTTATAGAGAAGGACAGTGTCAAGTTCCAAATGAGTTCAGGTGAAGTGGGTGTATAGATGGTTTCCAGAGATGACAGTGATGCAAGTATCAAAGCTCTGTAGCCAACTATTGATGATTGACAAAATTGGTCATTTTGGGTTTGCAAAGAACATGGACTTTCTGAACTCGTGAAGTCCAAAAGTAGGTCAATGTGAAGGTCAAATGAGTTCAGTTCATGTGGGTGTTCAATGTCATCATCCATTTAAGTATGAAAGATTTTTAGCAAACAGAATTGATGTTAGACAAAACGGGTCATTTCGGGTTTACCAAGAATATGGCACATATGAATTAGTCTTAGAAAAAAAACTAGGTCAATGTCATGGCAAACATGAGGTCAGGTGATGTGGGTATGTTGATAGTGTTAAAAAACATCATCCATTCATGTATCAAAGCTTTGTAGGAAGCATTATAGATGTTGGACAAAACATGTTATTTTGGATTAAACTTGTACTGACGGAAGAAAAAATGAACAACCAAACTAACACACAGACCAATCGCTACATGGCTCTCAGCATCTGTGATGCTAGGGGCATTAAAACAAAGAGTCCATGTAGTCTACATTTCAATATGTCATGAAGTTTCATTTGAAACCTTATGTGATTAATGGAGCAATGTTCTACACAAAAAGCATGTTGAACAGATAGACAGACAGATGGATAAACAATGCAATGTCAAATTCTGACCTCATAAAACTATGCTTACCTGTCCTCCTCCCTTGACTTGGAAGGTCTCGATCCACTGGGCTCTAGACTCTCTCCTCCTCTACAACATTATAAAAACATAAACATAATTTGTGTGCTTGTTAAATTTATAATATCAAATACAGTCTTCACAATTATCTGATCGCCCAAGCAAGTCAGAACTCTCACATTATTACTCGAGACCAAAAATATTGTCTGTGCTGGCTTATATGAAACTGAGAATCTGAGCAAACCTGAATCAAAATTTACAAGTGCATGACTTGCAGGCTCGTGATAATTTCAATAACTGCAAACAGCATCTGTACCGCAAACACATATTTACAGATATAATTATTTTAAGAAGACAAAGAATAACAAGAAATGTGTCCACACGAAACGGATGCCCCCAACTGTAACTTTGTCACTAAAAGAAAGCATGGCCCATGTTCGAACTTGGCCCAGAGATCGTCTAGATAAAACGTGTGACCTAGTTTGGTGAAGATCGGATGAACAGTACTATGTCCCTATGAAGTTTCCTGATACCAGGCCTAAGCGTTCTTGAGTTATCATCCCGAAACCATTTTACTGCTTCAGGTCAATTTGACCTTGACCTTTGACCTAGTGACCTGAAAATCAATAGGGGTCATCTGCCATTCATGATCAATGCACCTATGAACTTTTGTGATCCCAGGTCTAAGCGTTCTTGAGTTATTATCCGGAAACCATGTGGTGGATGGACCAACCGACGGACGGACGGACGGACCGACATGTGCAAAACAATATACCCCCTCTTCTTCGAAGAGGGGCATAATAATCCATGCAACAAGGTTAAAAAGCAGAACTCCTGACAGCAGAGGTTGAAAAGCGGATCTCGAGAGTACATTCAACAAGTGAAATAAAGTACTTTGACATACAAAAGATCAGGCAAAACCCATGCAAGAGTGGCGTAAAAGATACGTGACTAGCGAAAAATGATGGAGAAGATAAAAAATGGCTTACGCTGAGACACTGGACGGTTTTTGGTCCGGCCCCATGTGGAAGACGTGAGTAAAGGACATGGGATCCGAGATCTCCCTTGAACGACTGACAAGAGAACCGCAAACATGGCATCAGTGATAGGCTACTGGCGCACAGTACACAAAATATGGAAATTATTAGATCATTTGGCAAGATTGAGTTGCATTATAGTAGAAAGTTTGCAAAGAATTGTATTTTTTTTTAAACAACATGTCGTCAGTGATAGGCTAATTATATTCTTGTTAAATGTCGGAAGACCACTAGACGCACACTTAAATTAACAAAGCTAGATTTAGTATGACTCAATTGATTATAATTTTTATTGTTTTATTATTGTTTATATCTAACATGGCATCCCTAATGGGACGTAGTAGACCAAAAGGCACTCACTTGGTAAGATTTAGAACTACTGCATTTGTTATCGCTTTGAATTATTGTTTAACAAAAAATATAACTAAACATCAAACATGGAACTAGAGATGTGCTAAAGGGACTTGATAAAATAGACAACAAATCGACTTTGCTCAAACTAGTACCATTATAGTTGAAATTTCATAGACGTGTATTCTTGTTCACCAAAAAGTACACAACCTAAACCTGTTATATAATTAACACTTTAAAGGGAGTCAAATGATAACAAGGGCTGTTTGTAAAACAAGCATGCCCCCAAAATGGGCTGTCAGTTGTAGTGGCAGCCATTGTGTGAATATGTTAGAGTATGATGGCAATTTAAAGAAGAATAGCTAGCGTGACTCATGGAGTTCATGAGTTATCATCCAGAAACCATTTTACTGTGTCAAGTCACTGTGACCCTGACCTTTGACCTAGAGTACTGAAAATCGATAGGGGTCATCTGTCAGTCATGACCAATGTCCTTATGAACTTTCCTGATACCAGGCCCAAACGCTCTTGAGTAATCATCCGGAAACTTTTTTACTTTTTCAGGTCACTGTGACCTTGACCTTTGACCTAGTGACCTGAAAGTCAATAGTGGTCATCTGCCAGTGTTGAGCAATGTCCCTATGAACTTTCCTGATCCCAGACTTAAGCGTTCTTGAGTTATCATCCGGAAACCATTTTACTGCTTCGAGTCACTGTGACCTTGCACTTTGACCTAGTGACCTGAAAATCAATAGGGGTCATCTGTCAGTCATGGCCAATGTCCCTATGAACTTTCCTAATCCCAGGCTTAAGCGTTCTTGAGTTATCATCCGAAAACAATTTTACTGCTTCAAGTCACTGTGAACTTGACCTTTGACCTAGAGTACTGAAAATCAATAGGGGTCATTTGCCGGTCATGACCAATGTCCCTATGAACTTTCCTGATACCAGGCCTAAGCGTTCTTGAGTTATCATCCGGAAACCATTTTAATGCTTCAGGTCACTGTGACCTTTACCTTTGACCTAGTGACCTGAAAATCAATAGGGGTCATCTGCCAGTCATGATCAATGTCCCTATGAACTTTCCTGGTACCAGGTTCAGGTCACTGCAGTGTTTTTTTTCAGGTTGAGGGGAAAGGTGGCAGGGCCCTTCAGAAGGGAATTTCGCGTCGTTTTGCTTGAAAAGGGGAATTTTTAGATTGTTGTATAACTGTGTGTTTTAAAGGGTTACATCACATTCAATAGCTTATACAGTGTTTTATAAAGTTATAGAAGCATCTTTCCAGCTCATTAGCTATTCTCTTAGAGGATACATTTTAAGATAAGACAAAACCGTCATGTAAAACATCATATTCTTCATAGCCAAAGACTTCAATGTAGGCGGAATAAGTCATGTAATACGTTGGGCAAAGACGGCAAATATGAGTAGGCAAACCAAATGTGAAGGCATACCGACTTGAAAAACACAAGTAAATCTGCTTAATTTCAGTAAACCAAGTCAGATTTTCAGGTAAATCTATTGATTATCACTTATAAAATCACTTACTGCCTGTTTTCACCCTTCTTTATCATTATTTCATTATTAAATTGACCTTTTCGACATTATTTTAAGGGAGACAACTCTGAGTGGATAAAGTGCGATCGGGGNGGGGGGGGGGGTACTCAATCACCTTCTGCAGTGCGGTGCGTCTGCATACAATTGTTGATGCAATTATGCAATTATAATTTCCCAATAATTTGCAGATATAACTTATATGGTAGTTTTTTTTTATGTAATTTGTCATTAGCTGAGTATCTTTGATTCAATTGGTCATGTTTATGCTTTATTTCGATTGTATTGTGTTTAAAAAAAGGTAAAAACGAAGCATTCCAAAAGTGGGTGGGGTATGGAAAAATATCTTATGTTTTAAGTTTGGGCAAATTAGAAGTTTGATGACATTTGCTCAAAAACTTTTGTTTAAAAATAACAATTATTTTAAAACAGATAACTTTGCTGTCTTTAAATGTTATTGAATGTTTAATTGTTATAGAAACCAATTTGTTTTTCAGGAACAAAACTGGGATACTGTATCTTATTCTGCATGAAGCTCAAGACTTCGACACCTGGGATTTTATTAACACTTGCAATAAATAGTATACATCAACAAGGTTACATTACTATGTTCTTTTAAAAAATACAAATAAAGATACTTCAGATGTGTGTCTACTTCATACCCTTACATTAAAAAATATCCTACACAGTCAGAAATATAATAAAATGGATGGTCGTTTAAGTTGCTACACATCCAATGTTGTCATGTAATCATCTAACACAACATGTGATGTGTTGACATACTATTAACACTGCTAAGAAAACATTTACTTCGAATTAAAATAAGTGTCCCCGGTCAAATGTCCATTGGCTAAATATCCATTTGGATGAAACTTTCCACATGTTCATAACCATAATACCAGATTTAGCAAAGGGTCATGTTTGATATCCCGAAAGTAAAAGGGTTTGGCAAAAAGTCCTTCTCATATATGATATGTTCTTTATGGAACAGCTTGCCAATTGACATTAAAGATTCCCCCAACTTACAGACATTTAAGGTTGCAGTAAAAAAGCATATTTTAAATAGCTTATAGTTTTATTGATAAAGCCTGTAGTCTCCCTGTGATGTCTTTTATTATGCAACTGATGTGTATTATTATTCAAATGTTTATTTGCTAATTTTACCACCTTTAAGGACATAGTAGTTGTGCCTTGCTAGGACATGTCATCATTCAACCAGGACCACAATGGAAATAAGGAATTCCCCATTCCCTTTTTTTGTGCTATCCTGTGTAAATGAGTACATGCCATGGTACATTATGATAGTAATTTATATTTGTTGCAACAATTATACATTTTTACCAAATGATATAAAAATATGCAATAATTATGTATTTTTTACCAAATGATGGCTTTCAAATTGCTTTTAAGCACTAGTCTTTTAGCTGATTTTTATTTCATGATATGTAGTTATTTGAATTATGTTGTATACCATGCAATATATATTTTAAATATTGAAATCCATCCATCCATCCATCCATCCACATCCATCCATCCACATCCATCCATCCATCCATCCATCTATCCATCCATCCACATCCATCCATCCACATCNCATCCACATCCATCCATCCATCCATCCATCCACATCCATCCATCCATCCATCCATCCAACCATCCATCCATCCATCCATCCATCCATCTATGTGCATCACAGTCATCCCTTACATGGTTGTGTGTGGGGCTATCCCCTTTATATACCCGTTCATGGGAGATTTGTTCAAACAAGACAAGTATCAATGTTGGAAGAATCGTAATTGCTTTCACAGTCTTGACGTTAATCCCTAGCCCGACAGCCCGGGTCTAATGATATGTAATTGGGGCTATTAAAACTTCCAGATTCATATAGTCGGCCTAGTGGGTATTTTAATCTGTTCTATTAATGCATAAAGATTCGGGCTAGTTGTTCAAAAATGCTAAAGTGAAGACTGCTTGTATAAGCTGGTTAGTCTGAGACATTCCAACAAGCAATAACTGTGACAGTCCAAATACTTGCTCATTAAAGTGTGAGTATATGCAGGAACTTGTGTGTGTGTTTGGTACCAGCTCATCTCAAAAACTGATTCACTATTTAGTTTTTAACCAAATAGAAATAAAATCTGACTGTAAAATGGATACTATCATTGTTAAGATTTTGTTGTTGGGATAAAAGTTTATAAATTGTAATCCCTATGATTAACACAGAAAACATTAACCGAACGCTAATTCCTGTTGACGTAGCAGAGCAAAAAGACCTGGAAGTACAGATGGCTAATGGATGATGTTCCTTATTATAGTACTAGTTGGTTTGTCTTTTTAATACATCTTATAGTATATAAAAATAAAATCATTGATAAAATGGGGTTAACTTAGTTATCCTGCTCAGTGGTTGAATCTACAGGAAATGTTAACATAAGCACATACATTGTATCTGATACATGTATGCCGGTGACCCTCAACTGCAATTTGGGTTACAGACAGGGTAGCTAGGTGTTATTATTTCTAAGAGATGCACCAGAGTTGAGGCTCAAACTAACCAACCCATGAGTGAGTCAGAGATCAGCGTCCATATCCCGATCAGTCTGGTCTTTCTCTCTACTAAAACAATATGGCCATTATGACCCATAAGCCTTCACCTTAGTTCACAGACACCAATTATTTACGACTTGACATAGCGATCTAGTTTATGACCCCACTTGACCAAGATTCAATCGCCTTTATCAAGATGAACATGTTCACCAAGTTTCATCAAGACTGAGACAACTACATGTACATGTATGTGGCTTCTACAGTGGTAAAATGTGGTTTAATGTGACCTGGTGACATAGTTTTTGGACGCACCTGACCCAGATTCAAACTTGGCCTAGATATTGTCAAGATTAACAATTGGACCACGTTTTAACAATATTGAGACATGTATGTGCACATTAGAGTGGTTACTAGGTTTTTATGACCGGCATGAGATGGCATAGTAAGCCCTGATTATATTACTTTCAAAGTGTTTCATTACTTGTTTTCCATGCCCCTTGCACCAGCTGACCCTCCGCGATTTTCAGCATCACCTTGCCTGAAATGTTGGAATGTCATACCAGGAAAACTTCATCCCATCATGGCAGCCAAGTATTTGATCAGACAATCACCATTATCATCATCATCAAAAACAACTTCAACATCACACCATCATAGCTATCACTTAAAAGTTGTAATCATCTTCAGAAAGAAGACAGATATTATAAGAAGAACTGTTCTGCCCTGGTTTTCTATATACATATATGGAAATCCAGTTACCCAAAGGACAGGGCCAATTTTGACCCCATGGGCATGATCTGAACAAAGACAGTAGAAGACAACTATACAATTTTACATAACGAATTCCAAGCCTCTAGACGTATGGGTTAAAGTTGAAATTTAAAACTGTTCACTTTATACATAATAACATAAGAAAAGACAAGATTCTATCAGGGTTTGGCCAATTTTGACCCGTGGGGCATGATTTGAACAAACTAAGTAGAGGACCACTATATGATCTTACATAAGAAATATAAAACCCTTGACCCATGCTTCAGAGAAAATGATTTTTTACAGTCATTAGCTATATAAGTCGTTATAAATCCTGGGGAATTTCAAGCTTTGACACCAGCAACATTTTTTGAACAAACTTAATACAGGACCATAATATGATTTACAGGCCCAATACCTTATTTATGGGCCTTATGATTTCAGAGAAGAACACGTTTTAATTTTTCACTATATTCATATAAGGAAAACAAGTAACCACCATGCTTGGCTAGTTTTGACCCTGGAGGCATTATTTGAACACACGTTTAAGAAGACACCATACAATTTTTCAAACTAAATATTAAAAACCTGACTCTTGCAGTTTCAGAGAAGACATTTTTTTAAGTTATTTACTCTATAAGTCTTTATAAATGATGTGGCCCATAGAAAATCAACAATTTTGACCCCAGGAACATGATACGCCCAAACTTAGTTGAGGACCACTAAACTATGTCAGACAACAAATTTTAAACCCTGACCCTTTCAATAACTGAGTAGATTATTTAAGTACCACTTTTAAAATCTATTTATAGCTCTAGTGCCCAACAGTTGCAGCGCACCAAAGTTATTCAAAAACCTCTTAAAGAGGGTTACCCTAGACTAATTTCTGTGAAGTTTCATAAAAATCTGCATAGCAATTTAGGATGAGATGTGGTTTGAAGCAAACTTACAACAGATGTCGCCAGAGAGCCACCCACTACAATAGCTCACAATGATCACTTTGTGCTCAGGTGAGCTAAAAAAAAAAATATTATTATATATGATCATTAATGTTTAAGTTGAATACAAATGCTTGAAAGTTATCCAGAATTTCCGCTATACTTTTTACCACCGATGACCGACTCCCACTTACCGCCCACCACACAGTATCTTAGCGTTAAGTTCCACTACATAGCCTAATTTGTTTGCGAATTACTGTGCGGAAACCATTTTTCCGTATATTTAGTTATGATGACCTTCATCCCTACTGCCCCATATTCACTAAAACAAGGTAATTAAATATGAAGTTTCATTTCAATCACTGAATTATTCTGTATTTAATAAAGGTGAATTTGACTTTCACACAGACCACTAGTCCCATCTTATTTATAGATATCTCAGTTAACTTTTATCAAGAGCTTGATTACTTGTATGATATTTCTATACAGTAGCTTAATTTGTTTATTTATATCGGTGACTAAAGCTAGTTTTATGCAGACTTTAATAAATGATATTTCAAAAATAATAAAACATGATAATTTAATTATAATTAAATGTGGTGTGGTTGTGATATTGTCATTTTTTATCAGCGATCTTAAGTGTAAGAGATGCATTGAATCAATTATAAAACAAAGTCCTAAACAGGGCTCCCTCGACCCTCTGGCTCTTAATTTTCTGTAGCCAAATTAACCTGTTCATGTCTTAATTATTATTTTTTTGGGTATGTTATGGATGATAATGTAGACAAACTTGTTGCCTACTGGAATTTTGTGTAGCCGTATTTCCTTATTTGTAGGCATTGGCTTATGTGTGAAATGGCAAAGTAAGCCCTGCTAAAAAGCGGAATATTTAAATCTTAAAATATTGCGGTAATTTTCTTTTATATTGAATGAATTTTCGTTTCATTTACATTTAATGACAATACCCCGGTATTTAATAAATTTTAGCATTCACATGAAAAAGCCTGCATATTATGCAAATTGCACCGTATTTGCATGTATATTGAAATCTCTTAACTAGTGAAAGTGAGTGATAAAAATCTAGCATTTTATGATACCATAATTCTATATATTTAATTTATTTTAACCAAGTATTTTTTACCCCTATTGTGATCAAACGTGATTGCTTGTTTTCCTGGTGGTGTTTCGTACGCTGCAGTAAAGTACAATCTTTACACGTAATTTAGCGGAAATTACATTTGCTGGTTCCCGTTAAATACGTTAATTGTGTTGCATATGTTTAATGTATAGTTATTAAACACTTTATTATTATAATTAAACTGTCTAATTCCTATACATTATATAGTTCATGTTAATCCATGTCGGACAAATGTCTTCATTTTTTGTTTAATATGATAAAATATTTTATTAAAGCAACTATAAATATTGTGTCCTTAAATTTTGGCTCAAATGACTGCTCAATATGCCAAGAAATGACGACATGGAGGTATCATAAATTGTGTTTAATGACCACATGTGGTTTATGCAGGGATCCACGTATAGGTCCCTGGGGTTATCAAACTTTATGACACCGTGTTTTCTTTGTAATTGTCTGGACAGTATCCGATCATAACGAGATAATCGGTTTGTGATGAACAAAGGGGCCAAAATTAAACACCGGGTTAAATATGCTGAAAACGTGTCATAGTTTGTGTGAACAATTAAATAAAAACACTGACATTTATCAAGAGAATTTATTTAATGTGTTACAAAGTAAGTTTGTACAGACATATAAAGGTTCAAATTAGTTACTATATATTGCGTACATAAAAATCGATCTTTTAATTGTTTGTTTTCATCCATATTTGTGTTCGTTCATTAAATTAAATTTTTCTGAAAGAATTTCCATTTCTGAGTATTTTTGTTCTAAAAAAAAGGTCTTGAAGATGGGCCAGGTAAAGAGATTTGTGTGGTAACCACATACCGAGCTCGTAGATGGTGTTCCATTCCCGAGTTCGTAGTCACTAAAAACAAATATTAAAAACAATATAATCGTTCCAAAAATGCATGTCCTTGCTTGCTAATGTTTTATTCTGACAAAATTATTAAAATTATATTTGATATTATACAGGATTATCAATAAAAACGACAATTCTGGAAACCTTTTCTATATGCGCTTATATGAATTCCACCTCTTTTGCCAACCAGTGGGCGGAGTCTAAGCTTTACAGGTGCACGTGGCGTCACTCGTCAACTGGTCTATTGTTGTATTGTATGATGTTTATGCAAATGCATATATAAAATCATGTCATTATTCACGCTAACAGTTAGGTCGCCACACATAAATGCTGTCTAAATGACGCAGATTGACCTGTAAATGAACTTTGCATTACACGCACGCAAGCACGCATATAAGCACGCACGCACACACGCACGCACGCACAAAAACTCATATTAAAACCCACATCAAACGTGAATACCTAACAAAATATATATCTAACACTGAAAACTGCAGCGATTGTTAAAAATTCGCCCCAACTTTCATAAGTCTTCTAAGCTAGCTAGGTTGACTGGCACCGGCTTGTTATAAAATAGTAAGTCCTGCAAAATCTCCAATACTGTCGCACGGAATGTTTTATTCGCAGTCTGGTATTTTGACAAACGTGCGTTTATCAACAAAGCACAAAGCCATATAAAGCAAATGTATGTAAAATACTTAAAAACGAAGTTCGTTTGCAATGGGAATCCAGTAAATACTTAAAGATGAGACCGCAAGTGTAGTGTCTTCCGGACAGGACAATGTAAGTGGTCTCATATTAAGTAGGATGCTTGATTCAATGTCAAGTTGATAAGTATAAATTATATTAAATGTTTTGCTTTCACTAAAATTGAGATCGATTTAACTATCAATATGTAGCGTGTAAAGGGAATATTGTCGGAAAGCCTATATGCCTTTCTGAATTAAACATGTTGGATTGGATATTATGAATATATATTAATAATGCTATATATTAGTGTACGCAAACAGCGATTCGCTTTGTTTTCTGCCATTGGTTGGTTGCCTTAAAATAAACACGTCTGGTCAGAGCGAAAGACTTAATGGTTATTATATTCATTTCATGTTTTTCGTTTTTCATCCGAATTCTCACGGTGTTGAAAATAAGCACCTTTAATGATTTCGTAAACCATGTTATTTCTCAGTGTGCGACTCATTATTAATTAAAGTTTACTTAACAGTATTTGTTTAATTAGAGTTAAGACGAAGAGGGTGTCTAAAACACTAAATACTCATTCGGTTTGTATTTGCAGATGAAAAAGTGCGCTCGTGCTAAAACATAAACATTATTAGGAACTTATCCGATTTAAAACAATAAGCATCTTAAATAAAACATTAACTTACTCAATGCGCATAATCCAACTAGTTTATTTCGTGTGCGTAACAACACGTTTGAAATCGAAAGTAGAAGAAAATATTTACCAAAGCGCATATAATTTCCCTTTAAGATACTTGCATAATATTACCTCCCTATGGTGATAATGAATTGTTATAAATTTTGAAATTGTAATCAATTGCTTCAATTGCCCCATTTCAAATTAATATTCTTTTTTCACTTAATGCCCTTCATTACACGTTGAATCTATGGACATCAACACAATCAGCACAGACTGCAAGCAAACAATACCTTAATAGAAACATTTTCAGTTGGTCTTACTCTTCAGTTCAGGCGCGTCTGTAGAAGCATGAATTCATTGGGTTTTTACATAATGCACATGTATTTGGTATTTAATTACGTTTGATTCATATGATTCGCGCCAATCTTTCGGGTTTCATATTATCTAAGATATATTCTTAAAGGCTTCAGACACACTAGCACGAAGTTCATCAACCGGTCTTCCAGAGTAAACAGATAAATAAATAGAAAGCAGTTTTATTTTCAGTCAATTGTTTTCCGAAAACACAAAACTAGTTGACGTCATGTGTGCTGGTATTTAAGTTTAACTGCACTTGTCTTACGCATTTGAAACAACATTGAGCTGAAATTTCTTGTTTTGACTGCATCAGAAAAGAACGTTCTAGACGTTCTAGATTTGAAAGGGAAGTAATCCTTGCAAATTTAGTGCGTCTATAACGGATTTGTGTACGCTCTTGAATTTAACTATGCGCTCAACGCAACCTGGCCGTTCTCTATAATTTAAGCATGAAGTCATTCGGAATTTCACATCACGATAAACGTTATGTGTTCGGGCCTTGAATAAACAACTAAACACGAATACTTTTATAACGTGAACACGACTTTCATGACTTAATGCATGATTATAATTATACATTAACACGTCGAAAATGAAAGTTATTATGTTATGTGTCGTTATTATTTAAGTACAGTTATATTGAATATTCAACTGAAAATTGTAATATCCTTATTTTATTGAAACCAGTAAAAACAAGAGATGTGTTTGTCAGAAACACAATGCCCCCTATTTCGCCGCTTTGAAAAAAATATTAAAAAAATCGAAACCTAAACGCAAAACCTAAACGCAAAACCAAAACGCAAAGTGTGACGGAATTTCAGAAGGACAGAAGGACAGAAGGACCGACGGACAGACAGACAGACGGACAGTGCGATCACTATATGCAACCCTACCGGGGGCATAAAAAAGAGAACACAATAAAGTGAACATGCATCAGAAAAAATCAATATATACTACACTAGTTAACTAGCATTCAGTAATGTGAAGGAGCTACAATAAAATCGAAATGATGATTTCATCCTTTATATTTTTCACCCAAATTCCTNATAAAAAAAAAAAAAAAAAAAAAAAAAAAAAAAAAAAAAGACATTTCAAAATTTATACTTCTAGTCAAATGTATATACTGTAATAAACCGGCTATGACTATGGAATGGAACGAATCAGATCGTGTACATGCATTGGGCTAAACAAACGTTACGCTTACCATTTTTATTGAAGCGTATTTTTAAATTGTATTATATACAGACAACAATCAAACATATGTATGACTGGGACAAGCCAAATATCATTTGATAAGAAAACTCATTTAACAAAACCTAACCTTTATTATAAGATGGACATGCAAACAGCTAAAAAAGATCTTCCTGGAGAGAGACTAGCAATATAATTTCCATGTTTGTTTTTTTAAAACTTATTTTCATACATACAGACATTCAAGTACTTGGAGTAATGTTTTCTATATTCAAAAGAGTATGCGCATGTATTAATCATAATGAAACGGCCAGCGAAGTTCCCCATGTAATCCGTGTGAAACTATAAATTTATATACTATTTCATTATGATTAATACATGCGCATACTCGTGACGTGGTCTGGTGTAGTAGACGTCAAACGCGCGCGGGGTCATCCGCTGGAACCCGCTCTCCGCCGCCCGCACCATATCCTCTATTTCCCGGAAGTGCGAGCGCTATTGTGATTGCAAGTCAACCCTTGATCTCCGCGGCTCGGACGACAGGACGAGGTGACCGGTATGATCCGCCCTTTGTACAAAGCTACCGGCACGAATTCAACTGCCGCACAAGGGGCTTAGCGTTATTTCCAGTTCTATGGAACATTGTGTTATCGAATAAGATGTGCAATAAAGCAACATGTGCTGAATACGCGTACAGACATTAAACGGATCCTCAGTCACTACTGAGATATGCTGCAGTTTTTATTTTCATTCTAGAGGACATTGTTTTGGCGTCTGTAATTAAATACGTCTGACGAAATTTCTTGTTTTCACTGCATCAGAAAAGAACGTTCTATACGTTCTAGATTTGAAAGGGAAGTAATCCTTGCAAATTTAGTGCGTCTATAACGGATTTGTGTACGCCTTTGAATTTAACTATGCGCTCAACGCAACCTGGCTCGTTCTCTATAATTTTAGCGTGAAGGCATTTGAAATTTCACATAAATGTATTAAACGTATCACGGCGGTCAATTAACCTACTCACACGTTTCCTTGGTTAGTTGGTTTACCAGTACTTAGAGCACATTCTTAATGCAGTGTCTAACTGCTGTCCTTCTTGAATCGGGGATATGGCGAGAATAGCCGTAGAAATAATTTCATGATAAATCCCTATACAAGTCATAAGTTCGGGCCTTGAATAAACAACAAAACACGAATAATTTTATAACGTGAACACGATTTTCATGACTTAATGTATGAATATAATTATACATTAACACGTCGAAAATGATAGTTATAATATTACCTGTCCGTTATTATTTAATTGCACTTATATTGAGTATTCCACTGAAAATTGTAATATCCATATTTTATGGAAACCTGAAAAAAAGAGAACAAAATAAAGTGAACATGCATCAGAAAAAAATCAATATATACTACACTAGTTAACTAGCAATCAGTAATGTGAAGGAGCTAGAATAAAATCGAAATGATGATTTCATCCTCTATATGTTTCACCCAAATTCCTTATGACTTATAAAATTCTCGTTTGAACCATTATATGATACATCCGTTTGGAATAATTGCTGTCTTTGATATTGTACTTTTTTGTCTAAACACATTAGGGGATATTGTGGAACACATATACTTTATCTCTTTTTATTTATTACTATGCTATGCTATGCTATGCTATGCTATGCTATGCTATGCTATGCCATGCCATACACTACACTACACTACACTACACAACACTACACTGCACTGCACTACACTGCACTGCACTGTACTACACTGCACTACACTACACTACACTGCACTACACTACACTGCACTACACTACACTGCACTGCACTGTACTACACTGCACTACACTACACTACACTGCACTACACTACACTACACTGCACTGCACTACACTGCACTACACTACACTACACTGTACTGTACTTCACTGTACTGTACTGTACTGAAGTGTACTGTACAGTGAGTCTATTTACATGAACTACAGATCATGTTCGAGTTTCGTTCCGTTCCATTGATTTTTGACGAAGATACGGGCCTTGTTCTTAACAATTTTCTCTAAAATAACACTTTTCCGGATTTGGACTTAACAATTTTCTCTTCAAAGCGCAGTTCTCTTCAAAGCGCAGTAGGTGCATTGCGTTTCACAAACACAGCTATTGTCGGAATTAATTGTATGTTTTCCTGGTGTAAGAACCCACCTAGAATGATGAAATTGAAATTAAATTAGAATTATATCGCGTTTTACCATTTGCACGTGCAAACGATGAAACCATACCTTAACCTCGTCGCGTCGGATCGTCACTGATGAATTATTCATGCATGCACAAAATACAGTCAAATGATCACATGCACAATTTTAAATCAATTTCTTTACCAATAACTGAGATATTCAAGTTTGAAAAGTGTTGCGTTAGAAAAGTCTCCAAGTGTAGTATAAACAAATCATAGTTTTCTCTGTTCGATGAATACAGTTAAACGTAAGAATTCTTAATATAATGAACATCTGCAAACCATACTTAAGTTAGTTTTATTCATATGAATAATTATTATCTGAATAATAAATGAGCATAAACATTGTCACAGGAATAAAAATTAATTTGAATGTTTCTTGACAGTTACGATATTTTAGAAAAGTGTACGGCGAATCTCACCATGACTAAACGTTGAAAAACATAACATTGATAAAGTAATCTAACATTGAAAACAGAATATAGATAAAATACTTCTTATAAATGTTCATCATTTTATTAATTATCCACGTGCGTAACGGGTATAGCGATTACACTTTGAAGAAAGAGGGTAAGTAAGTTAAATTATTCATAAACACCTAGGTAAAGATATATAGGAGCTTTAATCTAATGAATAATATTACTTATACCTTTCATTAACCGGTTAATTCTTTACTTTAAAACCAAGAATTGTAAAGGGAGCTAGTTTTCTTAGTGTTACTGCATTTTGTGTATTCATTAGTGCAGTACATTTTTGCATATACTAGGTCGCAGATAACACTTTTTATTGATATATTTGTTTCTTAAGTAAGTAGATAAAGGACATTCTATAATAAAATGATATTCTTCATCAATTTGTACATTTCAAGTCATTATGTGGAATAGCAATAGGTTTATGCAAGCGGCCGTATTCATCTTTTAATCGATGAGATGATACTCTGAGTTTAGAAAGAGCAATTCGATGGTTTTCATTGGAGATACTTGTAAGGTACATTTTAAAATCATTGTTTATGTCATGATATCTTTACAACAAAGCGATATTTATACGTTTTCGGACGTGATGTCAATGACATGTGACGAAAGTTATTAAATAATATCTTCCAATAAACGTTTTACGAATAGACTGTCGGATTTACTGAATGAACGAGATGCACGAGTAAACAAAAATATTATCGTTGATAAACTCATACGTTTTATATAATAATTATGCATTTAAATCAATGTATTAGATATTAATTTGTATTATTCACTAGAAATAATTTATGTTTTACTAATTTATCGGCAATAAGCCTTTGTTTACATAAAACTGTGTGCAAACGACTGGGTGGAATAACGACCTAGCAATACTACCAACTGAAACCATCTTAAAAGTGGACACCGAGAACAACGGTCACCTGTCTACAACAACGGTCACTTCGGTCATTTCTCTTGACGGACCGCTGTTCTCAGGTTGGAATGTACTAATGTTCTTTGCTTTCTATTATTTTAAACCATTTTTTTTTTTTGTGCATTATGAAAGCCCCACATATCGCAACAGTAGTTTAAAATTGGTTAAATGAGTTTATCAAACAATTCTAATTGATTGCTTACAGCAATATGTGTAAAGGTATATAAGTATTTTTTATTTAAAAAACGCCTTTCGTGCTTGCCCTGCTAATGTTATTTGCGTCTGGTTTAAAGATCCTCCACTTGTAAAAACTACTCCCAGATAAGACATATTACTAACAATTTCAATATTTTTATTATTATTTGTAAATTGTATGCTCTTTGAAAGTGGTCCCGCTTTTCGAAACACAATTACCTTCGTTTTGTTTACATTAACTTTTAATTGCCAATTTCGAAACCACATTGTAGACCTTGAGGTGTATCGGCAAATTATACGATATCGTCAGCCTATAAGAGAATGAATATTTGAAACATTAGACGATTGACCTCTTCATACCCCTTTAAGATAAACATTTCTTCTAAATCGTTAAGAAATAGGAAAAAAAGCAATGATAATAAACACTCAACTCGTCTTACACCCAAAAAGTCAGTTAAAGTCTTTTCCAACTGTGTAATGAACTTTAATTTTGGATTTTATGGAGTCATACATACTTTTTATAACATTTAGCATTTTTTCTCTTACTCTAAGACGAATTAGCTTAGACCACAGGTTCGGTCTGACCACATAATCAAATGCTTTGCTTTAATCGACAAAACCGCAAAATAATTGTTTATTATTGTTGATTATATGTGTTATAAGTTCATGCACAATAAAGATATTATCTGTAGTACTCATACCCTTTCCGAAACCAGCTTGAGATTCAACATAAACAAACTACTTTTCGGCCCATGAATCAATTCGATTGCTAATAATTCTAGTGAACAGTTTACCCATTGAGCTTCATAGAGTTATAACCCGATAATTATTGCAATTATTGATACTCCCTTTTGTATTTAGCGGAACAATAAAACCCTCTGACCATGTTTCCGGGAAAACCCCTACTGCTAGTACTTTATTAAATATAGAAAGAAGGCAATGCTAAAAAGCTGTATGTCCGTACACTATAAATTAATTTATCAGTTTATCAGGCCCGGCCCTACGCCCACCTTTTACTTGTTTTATTGTTTGCTTAATTTCTTCCTGACTTATTTCACAATCAAGCTCAATGCAATTCTTGGTTTAAAAACCTCTCATTAAAATACAACACGTCTTCATTTGGGCTAAAGAAGTGATCATTTGGACTATTTATGCTCTCAAAATATTGTTCAAAACAAGACATGGGTATGTTTGGAGTGGGTAGACCAGCACTTTCTTTCAGCATTTTCTAATATTCTTTCGCATTTTTTAAACGTTTAGTATCTAGCAGTTTTTATTGTTTATTATCATATTCAAAGTACACCTACGTAAGGTTTTCCTGTGGTCACTTAAAGCCTTTACTAGCGTAATTCTATTCTGATTCGAATTACTTTGTCGAATTTTTCTTATTGCATAATTGAAATATAGCTTTTTATTTCTTCAATTATCATCGTACTACATGTATTTATTGTTGTTGTTGTTGTTTTTGCTAGTGTTATTACTGTTATTATTATTCCTACGGGACAGCTACTCCCTCAACAAGTTCAAAAAAATAAATAACGCATGTGTTTAAGGCATGTTTATCTTCATGTGCATTGTCACATTGTCGAGTGCATTCAATGTTGCTATACTTATTTTTTTTGGTTAGCCTCACTTCTAAGTGCATCGAGATAATAATTTGTATAGTCTTTATTCCAAACAAACTTGTATTGAAACGTATTATACCCTTAATTGCCTGTTGTGCTGCAAATACTATTTGTATTAAAAGTATATTCCTATTAAAAATGTATAACACAGTGATCCAATAGAACATTTGGATCTTCTACTTTGAAAGTCTTAAACATATGCATACAATCCGGCATTGCTTAAACATAATCGATGAGGCTAGAGCCTCTGCTTCCAATATAAGTGCAATTTCCAATACCGTTATCGTTTCCTACCCTGCCGTTTAAGATTCTTAAGCCCGACTGTATGCACATATCAATCAACAAATTGCCATTAATATTAAATCTAGGTACAGATATATCAATTTCGTAATCATCGGGTAAAGGTACATAATCTAAATCAACATTGTTAGTGACAAAATCTGGCGAATCAGATATACGCCTATTAAAATCACCACACAGTATTCATTGAGCACTATTAGAGACACTATTAATTTTCACGATCGAATGTTTGTTTTCATATTGATTGAATCTCGAACTGGATTCTGGGACAATATAACACAAGCCAATAAACAAATCATCTGATAGCCCTATTTGAGTTTTGTTTATTCTAATCCACCTAAGATCATCGGAGTCTTGAGTGAAAATAATATCATCAGTTACTAATTTTGTTCAAACATAAACCATAATCCCCCCCAGGTTTTTTTTCCTGTTGGTATTTCTTACTCGATTAAGCGCGAAATACTCGCAGCCGTCAACCTTGTAGTCAATAAATTGCTCCGACCATGTCTCTGTCAGCAGAACTTTATCACTTGTATTGAATACTGATTGTAATTCACTACTGTTTAGTTTATTTAAACGCTTAGTTATCAAACCCTGAACGTTGACGAGCGAAAAACGTAATTTGACCTTCCCCTGCGTTACCTATACAGCTGGGTCTAAACTGACAGTCGGCGAGCTAACAATGGGTGTTTGGGCCTCTGTCGGAGCGACAGTCGCCGGGTCCACAGTAGTAGAGGATATTTGTGGACGGGGAAGCGATACGTCACCAGACTTTGTTTTTGAAGCCGACTGCGTCTTCACTGAACTAGCGTTGGCAATATTGACAAGTATCGCCGCTAGAGAGCTGTTCGTACTTGTTGTGCGTTGCGAGCGATAAACCTTGAGTTGCGAGGAGTTTAAAGTAGCATTTGGATTTGTATAAGTGCTAGCCACTCGGTTTGCTGCTCGGCGCAATCGGCTTCTAACGGCTGATGAATGCACGCGCTGGCGGGCACCATCACTACGTGTAAGTGACCTTGGTTTGCGCGCAGTAGAAGGCGAGTGTTCATTGACATTGTGTGACCTCGGTGACTGATTGGTATTTGGCGCTGCTGAAGATCTAAACGTCATCGGCAGAGATAGGGTACTTGGACACTCATTATCCGTGGATGAACGTGATGTCTGATTATGTGCCATTGTGCTGCTGTAAACTGAAAGATACGTGCGTTCGGCTCCGCTGTGCTTTTTCGTGAGTCAGACATTGAAAAATTGAACACTGGTATGGAGCTCTGGTCATTTTGCCGAGGGACTTACGATTGTTGCTGGGGCTGGGTTCCATCCACAATAGGGTCAATACTACTCATATTGATTAACCTGGTTTTACCAAGAGTGGAGAACCAGTCGAGTAATTCATCTCGGATCACCTGCTTGTCAAGAACCAGCTTAGCAGGGTACAGCATTTGTACTTTAGTGATCGGATGTTTTGATTTGAGATCATGAAAATCTTGCCATAGTCGCTTACGTGCTCGGCGAATCTCTAGCGGGAAGTCCTTATCTAAAGAGTACCTTGTACCCTTCAATCGGTAGACACTATTCATAACAAGTTCAACGTCCGGAAAGTCCCGAAAACACACAATAAATGGCCTTGAGTTATTTTGTTGAAATTTTCCGCATCGATATGCTCTAACTAGGTACATATTGTTACAATCAAGACTTAAACAATCACTCAACATCGTACGGACTGCGCTTAAACAGTTTTCATTTTTCGTTTTACCAACACCAAAAAACAATAGATTATTTCTTTTGTTTCTGGCCTCAGTATCTATCGTCCTATACGCTTATGTTTTAATGGGTAGACTTTGTGTATTTACAACCGTGATTACCTCATTCAATTTCTTATGTATGTGTGTGATGTTCTCAATTTGTGAGGAAAGTAGTGTTTGGGTATGACTTGTATCTGCTTTTATAGATTTCAGTTCGTCATATATTAACGACAGTGATTTACTCAAGGAGTTCTCATCCACAACAAGTACCGGATGTTCACCTGTATTTCGCTTGCGTCTTTTTGACTTTTCCCAGTGACCTTCGTCGGGGATATCATTAGGTTCATATATGCAAGTGGCCATATTAGACCGAATGACAGCAGTTTTACTGTACTGATTTCAGATTAAATCCAGCATTATTGTTCCGTATTAAGCACACAAATATCCTTTAAATATTTCATCATTATGCGAAACACAATGTAATATTAATATTAAAAATTCACGTATCTGTAAATATTTCCAGTTTTTACCATATGTGACAAAATTATCCTTAAAATATCCGCGAAAATACGAGAGCTCACACAAACGTGACTTCCCAAGTTCCCAGACACAACAACTATACGTACATTAAATGAACATTCTGGCTGAACATTATAAAGATGGCATTTTTTTTAACGCACCATTTCGCTTCATTAATTGAAATCATAAAGCACCATTAAGATGTGGTCACTCAATGCCTATCATTTTGTTAAAGGTTTGATTTTTTGTAATTTGTATTTTTTTGATAGGAAGTCCATATTTAAATGAAACCATTAGACAGGCATGTAATTTCACCATTATTTGGTTTTATGTTACGTATTACTATTGTTTTGCCGTTTATCTTTAACTTCTGTCAAGTGTGGCGTTCTGGTGTTTCAGGCAACACTATTTAGAGGATAATACACGGCTGAGCCGGGCCGGGCAGTGATAATTGGCCCGCAGGGAGCATAACGGCCCTAGGGCTTTAGCCCGAGGGCCGTTTGCGACCTGGGGCCGATTATCACTGCCCGGCCCGGCTCAACCGTGTATTAACGTCTATAATATATATCTTACTTTTATACTAAATTATAGATGGGCACAGGTTTTGAGATTCTACTGTATTGTGTAAATATATTTTGTTCATTCACTAAAAATTATTACCGAACCAGCTTTCCGTACTTTTATTTCCTTTCAACTGATAACGACATTTATGACGTATCTCGAGTGACGTAATTTATGTGACGAAACACACCGCTTTAAGCTAGACACTCTGGGTTTTAGTTACATTTATTCGAAGGTTGTGGTTTATTTAATATTATAGTAAAATATTCATTTAAAAAGCATCTAACGAATGCAAAACGTATTTCGGATTGTGTGTTTGCAATTTATAATGGGAAACTTCAAGAGGACTAAAATAAATCACTTCGAGCAGGCATTCGATTTCGTAAAACGTTTCAAAACGTGTAGATCTAGTTCGAAATAAATTAAGATAAAGGGATGCAAAACAAAAAATGGAAGTGCATATCGTTGTAATTTTATTATTATATTTATAAGCATTGGATTAACGATGTCATTGTGGTAAGAGTGTCGTTTACTAAATGTTGATGTTGGATGACTCCTGTTAAATAAACTTAAAGCTCAAATAGTTACATCAATCTAATCAACAGTACAGTTAAACTTTCAGTTGCAATCGATATGTTTTCATCATTTCAATTGTGTGCTACGTTTAATTATCATTTGTAATTATTTCCTTGATTTTTAGCTTAATTTTATTTTATCCCACTTTTATAGCGATTTCGGTTGATTATAGCCCCGTTTATTAAATTTCTGCTATTAGTGCTGCAAACAGGCACACATAAGTCGCTTATTTAGGGGAATAACTGGCCACTGATCATAAACAAAGAGTTTTATATACACAAATGTTCGTCTGGGTCTGTAGATTATGGTATGAGATTTCATTTTTTTTTAAGTGCTGGAGGGCTTCAAAATCCAAGATGGCGTNAATTCCAACAGAGAAATTGTCGATTGTTGGGAATGGGACCAGTCATTGTTGGGCGGTAGCTGTTGTCCTCAGTGGTGAACACACTTCTAAACTGCTGGTTAAGTATGTGGGCCTTTATTTTGGGGTCACTGTGAGCTTTTCCTTCTCTCTTCAGTGAGGAGACACCAGAACTGCCACAGCCCTTGTTTTTTATGACTGAGAATAGTTTTTTGCCATGATTATCAGATGTCAAAATGTTTACGTATGAGTTGTAAGCTCACTTGCACTCGTACTTGGAGATTTTATGCAGCTGATTGTAGTGCTCTTTGGCTTGGGTGTCTTTGAATTTACAGGCTTTCCTGTGTGCACATTTTTTTCTGGTTTGAGAGACGTCTGATCTTTTTATTTACCCAAGTTTGACTGTATCTCGGTGAAGTCATTTTTGATGGTACATTGCTGTCAATGGCTGTCATGCATTATTCTTTGCAGTTGGACCAAAATGTGTCAATATCTGTCCTCTCTCGCTGAATGTTAAGGTGAATTCAGATGAAAGTCGCTGGTCATTTGTTGGAGACCTTTTTATATTGGCTTGTTTCCAGAGGAGGATTTTGTGGCTGATTAGTCGTTGTTCGGGTACGGTGTCAGGTGTTTAGATAAGGACGATGTTATGATCGCTTATATCAGGAAGGTGTTTTGACTTTTCCATGAGGGATGGTCTGTAAGTAATAAAGAGGTTGAGTGTATTTTTGTTTCTTGTTGGGAATGTTACTATTTGCTCAGCGCCTGAGTCGAAGATGGTGTCAATTAACAGCTGGTTAGTGCCGACCGGGTTTGAATTCCCATCTATGGTAGAGCTGACCCAGTAACGTCGGGGAGATTCTTGTCACCTGCAATCCAGATGGTGGACTTGGTGTAGTTGGAATGTAGATCCCTAATCTTAATGCATATTTCTTCCATGTAGACTTGGTCTGTACAGAGTGGACGATACACTCCGCAAACTATTAGAGGGTGGCTACCTGGCCTTTCAATAGAGACTGCCACTATATACCAAAAAGAAACATGCAACAACTTTAAGTGTCAACTCTTACCTTGACATTGAAGCGAGTGTACAACAAGATAATGAACCATACATTAAATGTCCCACACAAACACACGTAGACCGAGGTAACTCTATAAGCCATTCAGCCATTACCATGGAGAAAGCATATAAACAAACAAGAGCATAATTCAAATTCACTTATTGTGTTGATTTAAACATCAAGAGACAAATTGCATGTATCATTAAATACAATACAGTAAAGCTAACAAATACAAAAGCTTGGTACACTAATGACAAATCAAATTTCAACAAAGGCAAAGCTAACTAGATGTATAACAGGCACTGATGCACCCACAACAACTTTGCATGCAGGCATGTGGCATGTCACCAACACTAAATTTCATCCTTAATGGGCTTGAGATACCGTTTAATTATGACAAGCTGTAATTATTGTTGCAGACTAATTTCAAAATGATCTAATCAGTTAAGTTACATGGCAGATTATATATACAATTCCAATATTTGACCTTTTACCTCACATTATTATATTCACTTTTGAGATAGGGCATCCGCAGTTGATTGCAATTATCATTTGTACATTTTTTTTTTCAATATACTATAAATAAATGATGATGTTATATCACTGGAAACTGCACTTAAGTCATACATTCCTGATAAATGATTAAGTAACAGTCTTAAAAAAGGTTTCCACAGTCATACAAATACAATACATTAGTCCTTCCACATTGCCAGGGAGATAAATTTAACTGAAGTTCATTTAACTTTAAATAAAAAACATTATTGTGAACGAATCAATAAACTGGATCATGTTTATTGTCACAAACAATGCATATACCAGTGATACAATTAAGCTATATAACAATTATTTTTTAGATGACTTTTCTATTTTTCTCTCAGTTGAAACTGTTCCCTTAGAAAGAATGCCACCTTTTTCTTCAGCGTTGTACAGAGGTGGCCATACAAGAAACTCAACTTTTTCACCCGATGATGAGTATGCTGCATGGTGGTTAGAATCAAATATGTCGCCTGGTTTGATATTGAAATCTATATGGAGGGGCGGTTCAGCTAACACCATCAGCCAACATACATCGACACATCCTTCGAGGTACTTCAACAAATCATCGGTCACCTTCTGTTTTTTTTTTCATTTGCATTAGGAAACACTGCAAAAGCACAAGTCTCAAATTTACAAAAAGACATTTCCGACAGCCATTAAGATAATACACTTATTAGTTTTCTGTCGAACTCTCTGCCGAATATACGATCCTCCTATTAATAAGTTCCTGACAACAACTAACAAAAAGGAAAAACATGCCGCTATGCATATCTTAAAGTAAATATTTAAATTCTAAACAAGAACTATCACTGATAATGATTAATAGCCCCACCCAACGCTTTAGCAGAAACATACAGTATTCAAAATCAATGCTGCATTTCATCTTTTGATCGCCAAGTATGATCTAAAAAGTAATGATAAGGCTTTGCTTTATCAAAAAAACACTTGTGTACAGTAAACATTTGTGCTATGTAATTTTAAAATGCTTCAATGCATGGTTATGTCATTGAAATTGACAAACATTATATTTTATAAAATGCTGCTATAGTTTGAGCTATTTAAATGACCTAGACCTGGAAGGTTGTGCATGTCACACCAACAAATATTGTTTACAATCATTGCCCATGTATCTCAAAATACTTCAATACACTATTGGGTCAAGTAAATTTGAAATCTTTTAATGCATGTTGAATTGACGGTCTTGATAAGTTTTGGGGCAGACAGACGGACATATAGACACCAACGGGACGTCTCCGCCATCCCTCCACTGGCGAATAAAACTTTGTTTTACACAAAGATTGTAGATTCAGAAGCTTGATGTATTGTGATATAAATATAAACTGTATTCTCACAAAAGGATGTCTACCTGTTTCACCAGTACTCCAACTGTTGGTGCAACCGTTCGACACGCATGTTTGATGACACGAAGGTCCCTTGACCCAAGCCGCACAGCTGTTTTTCCTCCTTGCATTTTCTGAATCATGAAAAGGATTTTTAACCATTATGATTGTGACATTATACCAACAAATAGTTTATTTTGTTAATTTTGAATGAAAACTGTGTGAGAAAGGAAAAGACATTACATTTTATTTTCAGATAGTTGAAGACTCCAAAGTCCCAAAACTACTTAAATTGATCTTCTTGCATGATTTTTTTTACAAGTCTGCATGTAAGCTACCATCACACAAAAGTTCAGTGAAATACTTCCATGCTCAATATTTGACAGTTTAACATTCATTCAAACTCAAGTTATTGAGCAAAAAAACTGTTTTCTCATTTACAGTAACTGTGACCATGACCTTGAACTAACCGGGCCAAAATGCAACTAACAGGCTAAAAACCAAACAAACGTTCATATCGACACCTGAATAAAATCTAGCTATTGAGCGGAAACAATTTTTCTACTTTTTGAAACAGTAACCTTGATCTTGACCCAACTGGTCCTAGATGAAATCCAAAGGTTAACATGTAGGCTACAAACACACAAAATGTCATCACACTATTTCCATCAGACTTAAAGTTATTAAACAGAAACCATTTGGGTTTTTTACTGACAGTTACCTTAAAGCCCCATTAACACTCAAAATCAACGAATATTTCGTAAAATATTTCGTAAAATAAAGTTAAACCATAAACAATCAGTGTTCCTTATAGCAATTGCCAAAATTTCAAAGCTAGATGAGGTCTGGTAACATAGATTTAACAAGATACAAAATGCTTTTTTGTGGCCCAATATATTTCATTTTAATTTTCCGCAACGATATCTATTCATATGACACACGAACACTAATATGGTACTTTAACATGGGTTGAATACATTGTACCACAAAAAAATAAAAACGAGCATTTTGTATCTTCTTCTACATTTATTGTTCAATATCCCTCTCTGGGGCATTGTCGTACAAGAAAAGAACGGTTTAAAAATCGTGGTGTGGCGCAGTTAACAAAATAAATATTTACAAATTTATTGGTGGCTTATTTCCCTTCCTTGAATACTTCAAGGCTGGGAGCTGTCACAAGGTGGTTTGGCAGTTGATTCCACAGTCTTTTTGCTGGGGGGAAGAAGGAGTGTCGGAGGTAGTCTGTTCTGCAGAATGGCATGATGTATCTAATACTGCTGCTTCTTGTGAATAATATAGCAGGGCGGAGGTAGGGGTTAGACGGAATATCAATCAGGTTGTTAATTATACAGTACATCATTGTGACCTTAGATGTTTGGCCTCTATCTTGAAGGGGCTGCCATCCGATGTCTGCTTTCATCTTTGAACTGCTGCTTGTGGTTCTGTAATCCCCTTTTACAAAGCGAGCAGCGCGTCTCTGGACTGCTTTTAGTTGGTCAATACATATTTGAGTGTGAAGGTCCCATGCAGTAGCAGCGTACTTCAATAGTGGTCGCACTAAGGTGGTGTATGTACGTGCTTTGAGGCTAGGTGGGCAGCTCAACAGGTTGCGCTTCAGGAAGCCTAGACTGTTGCTTGCCTTCGGGGTGACTTCTGTTACATGCGGTTTCCAGGACATGTTGGCCGAGATACCCACACCATGGTATTTTCCTTCCTTTACAGGTACAAGATTCTGTCCATAAACTACGTACTCTGACTTTATGGGGTGCCGCTTTTTGGAGATGTGTATGACCTCACACTTTGAAGGATTAAAGGACATCTGCCAGTCCTTTTCCTATCTCTGTAGGGAATTCAGATCAAACTGAAGTGTTACTGCAATCCTGTGCTGTCTTGATCCTTCTGTATAGGAGAGTGTCATCAGCAAAGAGCCCGGTTTGTGGGGTAACAGTGCCTGGAAGGTCGTTGATGTAGACCAGAAAGATCAGAGATTAAAGGACAGAGCCCTGGGGAACGCCTGATGTGACGTCGGCTGAGTTGGAGAACTGTCCTTCGACTAAGACCCATTGGCTTCGACCTGTTAGATAGCTTTCTATCCATGTAAGGACTGATCCTCTGATTCCGTAGTGTCTCAGTTTTACATGTATGAGAAGTCGTTGATGCTTAACAACATCGAAGGCTTTCGAGAAGTCTAGTAGAATCAAGGGATGCAGCAAGGTCCTGTAGTGTGAGGATAAGTTGCGATTCACAACTGCGTCTTCGCGGAAAGCCGTGTTGTTGGTCCGCCACGACTTTGTGTTTGTCTATGTGAGACATGACTTTTCTTGATGGCTGGGGCGCGTCCTTGCTGTAGGGAAGCAGCAAAGACAAGCGTAAGCGCTTGGGCTATTTCACTTGCTGTCTCCCTCAAGAACCGTGTTGGTATTGCGTCAGGTCAAGGGGACTTGTGGGGGTCAAGTGTAATTAAGAGCCATTTAACTCTCTCAATTTCAACAGAGAAATTGTCGATTGTTGGGAATGGGACCAGTCATTGTTGGGCGGTAGCTGTTGTCCTCAGTGGTGAACACACTTCTAAACTGCTGGTTAAGTATGTGGGCCTTTATTTTGGGGTCACTGTGAGCTATGCCTTCTCTCTTCAGTGAGGAGACACCAGAACTGCCACAGCCCTTGTTTTTTATGACTGAGAATAGTTTTTTGCCATGATTATCAGATGTCAAAATGTTTACGTATGAGTTGTAAGCTCACTTGCACTCGTACTTGGAGATTTTATGCAGCTGATTGTTGTGCTCTTTGGCTTGGGTGTCTTTGAATTTACAGGCTTTCCTGTGTGCACATTTTTTCTGGTTTGAGAGACGTCTGATCTTTTTATTTACCCAAGTTTGACTGTATCTCGGTGAAGTCATTTTTGATGGTACATTGCTGTCAATGGCTGTCATGCATTATTCTTTGCAGTTGGACCAAAATGTGTCAATATCTGTCCTCTCTCGCTGAATGTCAAGGTGAATTCAGATGAAAGTCGCTGGTCATTTGTTGGAGACCTTTTTATATTGGCTTGTTTCCAGAGGAGGATTTTGTGGCTGATTAGTCGTTGTTCGGGTACGGTGTCAGGTGTTTAGATAAGGACGATGTTATGATCGCTTATATCAGGAAGGCGTTTTGTCTTTTCTATGAGGGATGGTCTGTAAGTAATGAAGAGGTTGAGTGTATTGTTGTTTCTTGTTGGAAATGTTACTATTTGCTCAGCGCCTGTGTCGAAGATGGTGTCAATTAACAGCTGGTTAGTGCCGACCGGGTTTGAATTCCCATCTATGGTAGAGCTGACCCAGTAACGTCGGGGAGATTCTTGTCACCTGCAATCCAGATGGTGGACTTGGTGTAGTTGGAATGTAGATCCCTAATCTTAATGCATATTTCTTCCATGTAGACTTGGTCTGTACAGAGTGGACGATACACTCCGCAAACTATTAGAGGGTGGCTACCTGGCCTTTCAATAGAGGCTGCACAGATCTCAGTGTTAGTTGTGATGTTGAATTTGGTGCCAACGATGCTGTCCTTGGCTGCATTCATAACCCCGCCATGGTGGCTATAGGTTCTCTCCCTCCTAGCTATAAAGTGATAGCCAGGAGGATTATTTCCGCTTCATAGAAGCCCTGGTGCAACCATGTATCGCTTACAATAACGATGTCTGGGTCTGCTNATTAGCTTCTCTTGTTTTGTGAAGACAGCATGCAAAATTTCTGTGTCAATGCAACATGTGGGGGTAAACGTCACGTTTGTGACAAAGCTCTAGTTTGAATGTGTAAATATTTTTAACTAGGGATGAAACAGGTTACAAAAAAATAACCGGTTAACCTTTAACTGTTACCAGTTAAAAAACCTGTTTTCTGAACAACCTTTAAAAGTAAAAATGTTAAAGTATACGTTAAAAATGTCATATTGGTAAAACATGTACTTTCTTACTAGAATAGATTACATTGATTACATGAGAGGCCATATCAGTTTCTTAATTAAAATGTATTATAACATTTATTTGAATAATTTTGTAAATATATGTTAGATTTTGTATTTAGTTTTCCTGCATAAAAGCATGAGTACAAAGTTATAAGAACTATATACATGTATGTAACACAATGTTCATTTTCACATGTCATTATTTTATTTTTGATTTGGCCGCTAATATTACGCCCACAACATTGCTCACAAGTATTGCACAAAACAATGTTGTTTTTCTTTGTTCATTCCGTTATAATTTTCTAAACTCAAATTGACTTAATGTTAAGAGTTCTTTCTAACTTTCATGTTAAGGTTAAGAACACCAAGTTTGTTTAGCAAAACCACATCACTCCTTATTCAATAATTATATATTTTGGTGTTTGCAGTATAGTGTCTGTAGCCTATGATTATACATAAGGATTAAAGAATGTGAGTTCAAATGAAGGACAAAAATGCAGAGTTTATTTTGTATTAACAGTGCATACTTTTTCATTTCCATAATACATCAAGGCATATACGAATAACACGTACAGAAATTATGAAATTATCTCTACTTATGTTTTTAACGTACCGTACCGCGCAACTTCCAAACAATTTCATAAAAACTAAATTTAATGATTTAATTTTTTTTAATAACTGTTTGATGGTTGTTTTGTATTTGAATGAGGTTAATTATTTGCTTTCTTAAATAAAACTTGCCTCTGACGGTGGTGGTGGCATCATTGATGACGTAAATAACTACTTATATTATTATATTCTGATAAAACAAATACGACATTATCTGGTTACGATTTAAACAACGAATGCTTATCTTGATAAAAAGTTTACTTATAAGCCCTTTATTTTTGTGAGCAATCAGTGGTGGATATTGGTTAACAAAACATCAAAATAAGCATTCAAACGTCTCAACTGATTTTAAGCACAGGTTACATAAATGTGTCAATTACATCTACACTCATAGCCCCCAAATCCCTGCAGTTTGCAAGTTAAATATTCATGAGTAAAACAAAAGTACCAATTATCAAAACGTACCCCCTGTTTTATAACAACAAGGGTACTCATTTATTACTTTATAACTGTGCTTGTTGACACGTCATTTATTACCGTTGTTGGTGTGGCATGTTCTAACTAGACACCAGCATAGGATGGCAGTATTTGGCATGCAAAAAGTAAAATCGTACGATTTATTTTATGAAAAAGCATAATAAAGAAAGATCAGCTTAACCTTTTCCAAAAAATGTAACTGGTTAACTGATCGTTTTGGCAGGTTAACCGATCAACCACTTGCATCCCTATTTTTAACATTTTTTCAGGTTCTTGGAACTGACATTCTAAAGAGACAGAGTCATGGAGAAGATTGAACAATCCCACAACTGTGACAATGACCATGAATACTGTTATACAACTCATCAAATGTCAGTCTGTGACCTGTGTATTTTGTCTTCAACGAGAACAACGGAGAGGTTTTTGCCTCAAAACATGATTATTTGGGGTCTATGGTATGGCTCAGGCATGTCATGCTTTAAAACTTACTTGCCACCCCTTGTGAAGGAACTGAACATCCTCCAGTTAGACAGAATAAGTGTGAACGATCACTCGGTTAAGGCAATCCTTACCTGCATGATCATGGACCTACAAGCAAAGGCTGTGGTGATGAAATGGTTCCGCATAACGTTGAATATGCCTGCCTTACATGTGAAAACCCTGGTACAGTGTTCCAACAAGGCAATGGATATTGCAGGGCTTTCCCTTGTTGGAAGCCCTTACCCGAACATTAATTCCATCCTCCAAAATGCAGAAGAGGCATAATCATAAAAACATGTGAAAGGCGTTAAAAGTGATCTGTTATGTTTGACATTCATAACTTTGAGCCTGAGAAAGCCCTTGTTCAAGAGTTTTTTTTGTTGGGAACGACTAAAAAGTTGATGACTCTGTGGTTTAATGAAAAAATCACAAAAATTAACCATCCTCCATTCGCAATAACGTTTCAAAGGTGGATTCCAGACTGTTGGCCATGAAACCAACTTTGGCTTTCGAAAACAATAGAAAACAACATCAACCAATTGAAAGCTTCTGAACTGCATACACCGGCTGCTGTTTTACATGCAGCGTTCAATGTTTTGAGGGTGTGCTACCAGAAGAATACCTTGACAATAGGGCCTTTGGGCCTCCTGTTTTGTATATTAGTCAGTGATGTCCATTAGAAACAATTTTTGCAATTTAATTTTTGGGTTGTATTCAGCAAGTGGAGCTTTAAGTAAAATGTTTAAGTGTTTCCATTAATTATAAGGACAAACACTTATTAATCCCTTTGACCTATGATGGGAAAGAAATATTTGGGATAAAACAAAAACATGGATGAATATTTGTCAACAAGTAATTTATAATAATGTAAGAACATTTGTTAATATTTGAACAATTTGTACAATAAAGTTTGTATCAATTAACAAAACTACCATAAGTCAAGCCCTGAGAAGTATTCAGTACTTTTCTAATTACAGTAGAAAAACACTGTGTTTAAGTTACTCGGATCTTGTTCGCATAAACACAATATTCTTATTAACAGACTGTTTTTTTAAATAGCAATTATACTACAGATTCAGGAGACCATTTATGTGCCACAAAATAAAATAACACCGTGCTTGTAAAGAAGAAGTTTTTGTAAAAAATCATATACATCATTCCGGTAAGGCAGCTTAAATGTAACTATTGGACCAAGGCATACTATTACAGGAAAATACATTTACACAGTAAAGGTAACAGACAACAAAAATTAAAATAAACCCAGCCTTTTAAAATTAATTCTTATACAAAATTGGAGTGGAAAACTTTAACATTCATAACGCAGGGGTGTGATCAAAGAACCATCTCAGGGAAAGAAAATGCCCTACCCCCTAACAGAGTTCAATTAAACTCTTCATTTTTACTTAGATCCGTAACTATTTGTAAACTTAGTTTGACATTAGAAGGGAGGAAATCATCTCAAGGGAGGAGGAATCACATCCCTGATAACGTTGCATAAATTCTAACATTTTTTTTACTGAAATTATACAAGTATTTTATTGGCTTTTGAGAACATTAGTTCTGTTTTCCCGAAGTAGAAGGGGTAATTATTTGGACTGTTGCTTAGAGACAGACAGGAAGAGGGCAACAGTTCATAATATAGCCGTCGATACTTAGGGAAAATAATTTTACAGACTGTTCCCCAATGCAGACGAAATATCTCCTTTCTTTTTTAAAAAATAAAATAAAAAAAATAAAATAAAAAAAAAGTAATTTAACTTTGTGCAACATTCTGCGCATAATTTATATTGACGAGGGAAATATAAAACGAAAACGAACCATGAATCATAAAAAATGCTGTCCATTGTTTCAAGCAAGTGCTACACAGTATAAGTGCATAAATAAAATGTATTTAGTAAAGAAGGTATTTAAACAATATGTTAGTTTTAACAGGAATAAAAATGGTGATATCAATTATTTGGACAAAAAAGATCAGTTATATAGAAAAAAAAATTACAAATTACCACACCATCGTTTTGTTAAATATCAGAGAGGCTTAAAATGAAATAATGATGTATCCCGTCAAGCGGTTTCTTATTCGTGCCATCTCTGATACATTACATATCAATATTGCAGTAACCTACATTTGTGTATGATACATTGTGTATCTATACGTCCTGATTTTAAACGAATAAAATAACATTACCAGGGCACTGCATTTTAACTGGGATTAATATGTTGTATGAGGTACTACATGTTTTGCATGATGTACTTTCACTTTAAGGGACTTGTTAACGTTTTTCCTGTTTGAAATTCGTGTCTAAAATGTAATGCGTCTTGAAATGTATCAGTAGTTTTTTTAACTGATTCATTTCTAGCGAAAATGAGGACTTCATAGTTGATTAAGAGTAATGTGACATATTTCTAAAAATTGAATAATATTAACGTCTACCGTGTATAATGGTAACTGGTATGATGTGTTTGGAAGTACACAAATGGATTTGCAAATAACAGTTTTAACCTAATAAGAGAAAGAAATCCATGGAAAACACTGCAATTACTGTTTGATTAACGCACAAAATTACGTTACAGAATTATAGAAATATGCAGATCTTACTTCTGATAAAATATAACAGTTATTTGAGAAAATGAAGTGACTGCTGAAAATGGACATATATTGGCAGCAATTAAACATGTATGTACTGGACCAGATAAAAAAGAGCCTCGTTCTTGGAAATTGGGCTTAATGCATGTCAGTGAAGTGTTGTCCCAGTTTATCAGGGACTGCACTTTCCGCTTTTATGGATTTTTTTGTTTAAGGGATGGGGACTGCACAGGCTAATCTGGGATGACACTTTATGCAAATGCATGAAGCCCACGTTTCTCAGAACAAGGCTAAAAGATTGCAGTTACAAAAGCTCTTTCCAAAATGTGAAAGTGCCATGATACAACAAAGAAACATGGGTGTCTACATATCAACAGGAATATAACATGAATCACAGTTCTGCAACAATTATTCATTTCAGATTTTGTATTGTGAATACACTCCAGCAAGATACACACAGTGCACATCAATTAATGGTTACTTAACCCTTTGCATGCTGGAATATTTTTCGTCTGCTAAAATGTCGTCTTGTGAATTTCTAAAATTAGCATTTTCTTCAATTTTTTTTCAAAGAATACTATCAGAATAGCAAACAGTTTGGATCCTGATGAGACGCCACGTTCTGTGGCGTCTCAACTGGATCCAAACTGTTTGCAAAGGCCTTCAAAATTCGGTTCCAGCACTGAAAGAGTTAAAGCTGCTACATCACAGTTTCAAAAGATGACAAAAATGTATTATTTTCTTAATTAGATGTTTAACTGATTAAAACATGAAGGGATATTTAAAACACAAAAATGGTTGGCCCCAGATACAGTACATGTATATATCTATTGTAAGTAAAGTATCAGCTTTGGTACACATGTATGATTAGAATTTTTGTACAAAACAGTTGCAACAAAGTGAACAATTATTACAATTAGAAAATTGAGTAGAAGTTAACTGGATGTAATTGTCTTGATTACCAAGCTTTCGAACGTGTCTTAATATCTCCTAGAGAAACTATCAAAAACTAGCAAATGGCCAACCAAGTTTTGGTGACAAAACCATCACCCGTTTGCTCATGCTTTAACTGCCAGATACATCACATTGTATTGCCATTAAGTCCAAGATTACGCCACAAAATCATGTCCATCTTTTTCATACAGAAGTAAACAGGTGAAAACCAAATGCAACTTAAACCCTATTGAGGGCAGGTATAAATATTATATTTAAAAACATTATTTTACATTGCAAAACACTCATAGAAATCGGTCATACATAAAGCATACACAATAGTGAACCATTCTTGAACCAGTGGCTATGAACAAACAGTGGGTCCTACAGGAAAACAACATATATCACTTCTCAAAATCATACAGGTTAACCACATATATCACTTCTCAAAATCCATTCACATATAAAGACCAAAACCTAAGTTTTCTTTTGCCCTTTACATGTTTTTGACTCGAGCAAATAATCTGAATTATTTTGATCCATTTGTCAAGTCCAAAAGCTCTTTTTGGACATGTTACTTTAAAAAACAACATAAGTAGTTTATCAGTACTTAGTGAACATACATATGCCAATACCTGACAACTGCCCGACTTGAATCAGTCGTAAGTGGTAGGGAAAATTAACATAAAAATAATTTCATGTCAAGGCCCACACAAGTTAAATTGCCACATTGGGATTTGAACACGCAAAAATGCCAGACGACAGTTCTATGCTCTGAGCTTGCTAGGCCTGGCTTAAAAACACTACTGTTTTAATATTGTATGGCGTTGTGTTCATTCTTTAACCTTAACTATTTCATTAAACATTTGCAAAGCATAGAACTAATGTCAACCCAAGGTTGCACTCATTCCAGTTTCAACTTTTTGCTGAAAATCTTTCAATACATTCTTCCTTTGTGTATTTTTTTCTCCTTTGTTTGGACACCATTTAACCAAGAATTTAGTTCAATCAGGTGCTCTAAAACAGTTCATCCGAAAGACAGTCCCCAAACATAAGCCTGTAGTAAGCTATCTCTGTGATCCCGTGGTAATGCACAAACGCAGCAGCCAGCACAAACATGTGGAATATCTGATGGCTCTGGAACTGGAATAAGAAAGTTTGGGATAAATAGTGGCGTGTTCTGACAAAACTGCGCAAAATGCTTGTGCGTAAATTGTCATCCCAGATTAGCCTGTGCAGTCCGCACAGGCTAATCAGGGACGACAATTTCCGCTTTTATGGATTATTTTGTTTAAATGATGTCTCTTCTTTGCGAAAATCCAGTTTAGGCGGAAAGTGTCGTCCCGGATTAGCCTGTGCGGACTGCACAGGCTAATCTGGGATGACACTTTACGCACAAGCATTTTGCCCAGTTTTCTCAGAACACGCCACATATCAGGGTGTTGACCTTTTCTGATAATCCAATATTGTTGCTTTAGCCAAATACTTAGAATGACTGTTTGAATCATAGTCTATTTCGACATCGAACATTTGCTAAATTATTTGGAATTTCCCACGATGCTCAACATTTCTTTGTTAGACATCGCAAAAGGGTATCAGGAGGTGCTAAAATG
>VMBQ01005906.1:0-19252 GCA_007657795.1 Dreissena rostriformis | reverse complement strand
GATGTGTTTGTGAAACACTATGTCCCCTTTTGAGCGATTTTGACCCATATATTTGACCTTTGACCTTGAAGGATGACCTTGACCTTTCACCACTCAAAATGTGCAGCTCCATGAGATACACATGCATGCCAAATATCAAGCTGCTATCTTCAATATTGCAAAAGTTATGGCCAATGTTAAATTTTGTGCCAACAAACCAACAAACAGACAGGGCAAAAACAATATGTCCCCCAGTATAGACTGGGGGACATAAAATACTGTTAAGTGAAGGGTAATTGTTTTTTATGCATAGCGAAGTCAATATCAATACATGTTTGTACACCCATGAAGTTTCATGTTGAAGTCTTGTATGGTATCTGAGATATAGCCCTGAAAAGTTACATCATACAAAAAACAAAGGACAATAACTCTTATTTAAGAAAGTGTAGAGTTATGGTTCTTGTGCATGGCACTTCTCCTCATTGATACATGTATCTATACACCTATGAAGTTTCATGTTGATATCTTATACAGTTTTTGAGATAAAGCCCTGAAAAGTTTTGTGACAGAAAGAATGACGGACGGACAACACCAATTCTATATCCTTCCGCCTTTGGCGGGGAATACAAATGAATGAATGAAATGTATGTTGTTATAGTAAAGTGTTGATTTGTTAAATCTAAGCCCATGACTCTTACCCGCCCTGAGTGCACGAAAGCGTGGTTCACTGAACTTGTCCCACAGAGATACTATGATACAGGCCGTGCCTAGACTGAATGTGAGCACCATGTAGGTGATCTTCAGTCCCAAGTGACAGTAGAACCCGTAGTACAGCCATGGAACAAACGAGCCCATCGTCAGGAATGCTATACCGCAGTAATCCAGTCTGAAAATACACAAAGTAACGGATGTTCGCTGAAGTTCTAATGTGGCATCTAATGCAAAGCTAGATCATTTGGAGAATCAACAATTAATATTTTTTATAAGTGATTCATGTGCATAATGTTTTTGATAAAATGTTTATTATGTGGTGTGTTTCTGTATTTATTCTCATTATAATTGGGCTTGGTGGCAATCCTTAATGTAAAAAAATATGAAAGAATAAAAATGCAACTATATTTTAAACAAGAATGCTATTATCTAAAAACAAGAGTGCCAATTGTTACAAGATATGCCCGTTTGAAGGTTTTTGACACAATGCTAAATGCGTGTGTGTGTCTTCATTTTTATCGAGTGCACCGGGATTGTCTCCCATATGGCCATCGCCCCCAGAAGACGTGTTAGTTGGTTACGGGGGATAGTGCAAGATACAGGAGACACTCCGTTCCAGAGGTGACCCTGGGTCTTTTAGTGCCCGGTGTATAGCACCTAGTACACTGCACCTCGGTTTAACGTCTCATGCGAAAGACGAGTTAGTAGGTTAGGTGCAGCGGGGGATCGAACCAGCGATCTCTGGATTGTGAAGCCAGTGTGTTACCACTAGACCACGGATCCGCTACATGCTAAATGCTTGAAATGCACTAAGTGACCTCATGACCTAGTTTTTGACCCAACATGACCCATATTTGAAATTGACCTAGATATTGTCTAGATACAACTTCTGACCAAGTTTGGTGAAGATCGGATGAAAACTACTTGAATTATAGAGCGGCAACTGCTGTGGACGCCGCCGCCCGCCAAGGGTGAAACTATAATATGTCCCGTTTTGAAAAAACGGGCGTATAAAAATAGGCACATCAGTAAAGCAATTACAGGTTAAGTTTGGACAAAGTCTCAATTGATTTCTCTTATTTAACCTGTGAACATAAATTGTGTCCTTGACCTAAACCTAGGGACTTGATTATGATTGTAACTACTGTAAGTTATTTCAAAATCCATAATCTCATCATCAGGATCCAAACTGTTTGCTATTCTGATAGTATTCTTTGAAAAAAATCAAAGAAAATGCTAATTTTAGAAATTCAGCAGACGACATTTTAGCAGACAACAAATTACCCAGCATGCAAAGGGTTAATTTGTGAGGTTGACCTCAGACTGAATGACTTGATTCTTGCACATGACACTCTGTCTCATCATGCTGATGACTTTACCAATACATGTATATTTGAAAATCCATCAATAACGGAAAAAGTTATGCTCCCGACAAAGTGTCAAGCAGAAATTTCCTAAATTTTACCTTTGACCTTAACTTAAGTTATGAGCTTATTCTTGGATCTGGTTCTTGTGCGAAACACTGATTCTCATCATGCTGATCATTTATGGCAAGCTTTAAGAAAAATATATCCGTGATTGACAAAGTTATGCTCTTGGTGAAGTACACATTTCCTAAATGTGACCGTAAATTATGATTTCTGATCTCTTATGGCAATTATGTTTTTTAATTCCATCTATGCATTGCTAACTAATACTCCAGAAAAATATTTACCCTCCATTCAGTTTTTCAAAAATAGGCAATCAATAAGAATTTATTTTTAATCAAACGACGCTAGATCTTGACAATCGTGCAATAAAGCAGCTGCACAAAGGTAGGAATTCAGGAAGTATGCACAGTCTGTCCCACTAAGACAGTCTGTCCCAGTACATACTTGTTGAAGAGTTTGCCTATTCGATGTGAGTGGTTGAAGACAGTGTGGAACACCCAAGAGAAGCCCAGGCATGTTATGGCGCCCATGAAGAATGCTGAGAACACCGCTTTCTCCTGCCACTGGATCTCAAGCGTGGGCCTCGTAACGAAGAAGGTTGTTATCCCAATGAATGCAATCATGCCTGAAACCATTTGGGTTTACATGATACATGATCAAGTTAAAATTTGGCTAGTAGTGCATGCACAATTACATTGATCCTGAAAACATACAGCTTTGTAAGTACTCAATGCATCTCTGGTTCTGTTAATGATAATACAGTATCAAAATCTTGTATAAACATTTCATGAACTTATCTGACACCGAAAAAATCAAATATCCTTAAAATATTGTAATTGAAGGAAAATAATAAAACTATAGAAGGTGGACTTTATTTTATAGGTCACACATACAATTGTGTGACACACAAAATCTGACTTCAAAAAAAATCTGCTTTCAATAAAAGCGGACTCCTCCAGAGGAAGCCTCGTCGGTATCAATTCATTGGCCCTAATGAACAAGTCTCTGTCCAAATTAAGATCAATATCATGGTCAAAAAGGTCAGGTGATGTAAGTGTGCTAAGTGTCGGGTGGAAAATTCAAAGCCTTTTAGTAAGGACTAAGGAGTATTTATGCTAATCAAACAGTCAATTTGGAAAAACCAAGAATGTTGGCGTTTTGATTTTGTCCAAGAGTAGGTCGATGTTAAGGTACATTGTAACAATAAGGTTAGGGTGATGTAAGTGTGTTGATTGTTTTCATAGAATACATCCATGCAAGTATCAAAGCTGTGTAGCATGCAATATTGATGTTTAACGCAAAGCATCGTTTAAAGATAACCACTTGCCTTCTAAATCGGTTAAAAAGTAGGTCAATATCAAGGTCAAAACGAGGTCAGGTGATGTGGGTGTGTTCAGATTGTTCATAAATAACGTCCATGCAAGTATCAAAGCTTTGTTGCCAGCGGTATTGATGTTAAACATGAAACACATCATTTTGGTTAAACAAGGGAATTTGAACCCTCCGAATTAGTCCAATGTCATGGTCGAAATGAGGTCGGGTAATGTGGGTGTGTTAAAAGTGCTAAAATAGAACATAAATTTAAGTGTCCAAGCTTTGTTGCAAGCTGTATTGATGTTATCCTAAACATGTCATGGTTAACTTTGTACAGACGAAATAACGGACAGGCCAATCGCTAAAGGCCTCTCGGCATTCAGTAGCTGATGGGGCATACAAAAATTACAATGTCTCACCTAACAAATGTGACCATATATTTCCAGTTTCCGTGTGCACCCTGAAGATGGACTTGAAGCATTCTAGAAAGGAGTTTGTAGGCAAGCGATGACCCTTGTGCAGGAAGTCATTATCACGCAGCCAGTTGGGGAGTGAGTTGTGGTGGACCACCCGCCAACCAGCCTCCCAAACCTTCTTTACAAACTCCTCCGCCTGCTCTGCCGCCCTACATGGGGCGGTGAAAATATCCCCGACTCTCGAGTGAGCCTCAGAATCGTCGGAGTCATAGTCTTCTTGCTCGATACGTTCATCATCGCTTGCTTCTTGGATGGACTCTTCTATAGTTTTACCATTGGTCAGATCATTTGTTGTTCCATTCTGAAACAAGGTAAAGGCTGGTGTGGAGGAGTTGCTTTCTTATGGTTGCCTTAATATAATCAGCGATTTTTTTCCTTATTTATAAAGTACCGAAAAACGGCACTTTCCCAATTAGAAATACGGTAACCTACAAATTTCCCAATTGCTGTCAAAAAATTCCCAATTGAAGGTTTCGGAAAAAAAAACGAAAAAAAAAAACATTTAGTTAGTTTCCCTATGCAGCTCTATGGCTTGAACCTAAGTAAATATAAATTTGACAACTTGACAACTCTTAGTTATCAATTTTAACGTATTTGGGAGCAACAAATCTAATACACCAATTTCCTAATATGAAGACTTCACATGCAAATCTTCCCAATGTCAGGGATTTTCAAGCACATTTTTCCCAATTGGGCTGGTACTGGAACTTTTCCCAATTTGGCAAAAAAAAAATGCTGATAATAGTTTTAATACATGTATTATGTTCTTTGACAAACAGAGGGTTTGAAAAAAATCTGCAGCACCACTATAAATGTTATGTACCAATCAGACTTCACTACTCTGTGTGTGGTTCCAGAGAAAAAGATTGTTACGGTTATTTTTATTTATTATGTGTTTGCAAATCATATGACCCCTGGGGTGTGATCAGTTTTTACCCTATGTGCATGATTTAAAGAAAAGTTTCAGAGGACCACAGTATGATGTTGAATACCAAAAATTAAACCTCTTGACTTTGCTGTATAGAGAAACAGGGTTTTTTTAAACTGGAAATGGAAAGCATTAAACAGTGTGCTATATATTAAAAGTCAATATTAACCTGTTAACCCCCAGGGCGTTTACCAAATGGAAATTATTTGGAATAACTTTATAGAAGACTTCTTACAATAGGTACAACAAAATATAATCTTATTTTCTTATAGTGAATATTTATAATAATAATATTGTAGAATGTGACAGCGTAAGGGGAATAAGTTTTGTAATTTTCATAAAAACAATGCCTGCAAGTTTGAATTTTGTGTGGTTGAAGTGTGTAGAAGGTTGTGTATACGGACAGACAGACAAATGAAACATGCATGGCGATTCCAGTATACCATGCTTTACTTTGTAACGGTTTTGAAACAGGGTTTATAATCATAACAAAAAAACCAACCTAGATTGTACCAGTATAAAATCAAATAGTCAGTTTGTGCTTTTAAAAAGAAAATCTGTACTGGTATACCGGTAACTGTTAATTTGTTAATACATTTCTAACAAGTCAGTTATGGAATGTCCTATAGACATTTACAATGCAAAAAGTACTAAATCTGAAGTAAAATTAAGTTCTTTGTTAATGTGCACCAATTGATAAAATCACGTTTGAATCAAAACTATTGTCCCATGTGGTTATCATTATTTTTCAGTCACTAAACAACTTGTTGTTCTGATGACTTTTACATTAATTGATTATTATTGATTTTATTCCTATTTATCAGAACTATATCAATTGTTGTTTACTTCCAATAAAAAACTGTAAATCACAAATTAAGCAACCATACACCTGCATAATCTTACCTTCCCACTTTTGCCGTTTCCTTGCAGTTTCGCAGATGTGTTTCTATTTCTGCCCCACCTGCTGCTACCCCAACCAAAGGAGCCCACACTCAGTGCATCCTCATCATTATCGTACATGTACAAGTCGCCTATATCATCTGTGGAGACTGGCACGGGCGCAAGCTCCGGAGTCAGAAATATGGGTTGTTGATCAATTACTATTTCTGCCATGATGTTGGTTTATGTTTAATCTGCAAAATCAAACCAATCTTTTCACAACAATAGCAACAAATAAACTGAACAAGCATGCAGGCCAATACATTTGAAACATTCATTTTATGTACAAGGCATAGGTGTTGTTTTGTTAATCTGAAAGGGGGAACGTAATAACATGTATCCTTAAAGTACGGTTACCTCTTCTTGAACCTCACCTCTTTTCGAACCCTTAATTTGTTTACATTTTATGCGCACGCGCACTACGTCACCGGTTTTTGTGTATTAGTTATTTGTAAACGACGACTCGCATGTAGCGAAAAATCCACGAAAATGTGTCAAAAACAGGTAGAATAAAAAAAATAATCATAAAACATGTAAAAGTCACTGTATATATTCAGGGATTTCAATTGAAGCAGAATCTTGCTTTTTGATGCAAGCATTTTACAATTTTTGTCACTTTTGACTCCTCCAAATTATCTTACTTGCATCATTTTGGTGCAAATGCTACCATGAAACTAACATTAAATGTATTTTTTTACACAAAATGTTTTTTAGTAAATTAAGCAAGATAAACTTTAAAGTTATACAAATCAATATTTGTAGAGCAATCAACAAATATCCAGAAAGAAAATATCTAGATTTCAGTTTTTTTGACCCCTGAAAAGTTCATTTGACCCCTGAAAATTTCAAGCACAGGGTCATTTGGTTTTCAAAAACTATTGAAATCCCTGGTATTTCTTAATGCTTTTTACATAGATTTAATGATTTTCATTAAAAACCTATAAAAACATGGTCTTATTTTCATTCTCAACTTTGCTTGACGATTTACACATTTTGGCTGCTGCAATAAGTCACGTGACCATGGTCAAATCATGTGACGAATTTATTTTTAATGTTGTACACTGAATTGTTCGAAAGCAGGTACTTGTTGTTTGAGCGGCATGGACAGTTTTACATGATATGGTGGTGCTGAAAACTTGCAAAAATCTGTTATCAAAAGAGGATTTACAAAGCAATTAAAGTTGCCAGCCATGTAGAAACAAGTTATTTATCAAATAGAGTACTTATTAATGTTTCACTATTGATCGTCACTATGGTTGAGTGACCTGTTTTGACGCGGACCTATTTCGATGCCATTTTTGTTTTTCTTAGTATTAAAACACAAGCGACTTCCGCTGACGTCATACAATAGCATATGGTACACTACCGTAAAAACGCAGTCATAAGTCGAGATTTTTTACCTTCAAAATTTGATAAAAATTACAGTCTCGACTTATGAGGTCGTCCATGAAAAATAAATTATATTCAACCAAGATCGATCGATCCCCGCGGTAATGGTTGTAGAAGATGTTGTTGTTGTATAGAAAACTCGTTGGATTACGACAAATAAAACGTCGTCTTTGAACTAAGGTAATACTTACTAATAAATATAATCACAGTTTGCAACAGTGTTTTAATTTTGATAATGTAATCCGAGTTTTCATGTTAGCAGGTGTTTTTTCTATACTGAACATGTAAACAAATGACCAAGGACCCTATTGAAAGTCTCGCGAAAATTCTCAATCTGTGTGAATGGACAGTTTGACGTCATCAAAGGAAAGCCGCTTCCTCTCTGTAGGCATAAAGCCACACCGTTCTTGCCGACAAAATTGGCTTCCTTTGTTTAGCAATCAACACGCTAAACCAATCGGGTGTTTGTAACTCAATGGCAACCGTCGAATTATGTAACACCACGTGCTTAGCTCCGCCTTTCGAATCTTTTGCAGCAAACGGAGGTGGAGTTTAACGGTTAATTGAACACGTGTTTTACGCAAGTTGAGTCCCGATTAGCCGTAATTACGCGGCATAAGCTTGTAAACGACGAATAAATTTATCTCGGAATTTCCGAGGAAGGCAGATTAATTAATATTGACCAACTTCTTGTACAATTCCTTACGATGGCGTACGCATGTGTTACCGAAATTCTAAACACATTCATCGTAAATTATGGTACGATGTTTTGTTGGATTATTACTAGTTATCAAATTGCAAGGTAATAATATTTGTAACTACTATAATATCTGGTTTGTTTAATATAATTAAAATGTTAAACAATATAATTGTGTCACAGAATCGGACAAGGAATTTGATGGGTCGCAATTTTACTGACGCTGATTTTCCAATTTTCGTGTAATTTTGACCCGACTTATGAAGTGCACATACCTAAAATGTCAAATTTTCGAACCATTTTTATACCCCCGACTTATGAGCGGGTAGACTTATGACTGCATTTTTACGGTATGCACAATTTACTAAAGGTGTTGTTTGTTATGTAGAAAATACACGTTTAAAGATAAGATATGGTTGATTGGTTTGCAATTGATGGATTTTTATGTATTTTACTTAATGCAAATCTGTTGAACACTTAACACCAAATTTTGTTTGTAAATAAGACCGTGGAAAAATGCATCGGTTTCGTCTGCAAAAATTTCACCATTTCATTCATTAGTCACGTGACTGCCATTTGACAAAACATAGTATAAATAGATTAATTTTCACTATGGAATAGGTGTACGCGTTGACTTTGATTTGAAATCCAGATATGTTATTGGATATGCTGTAATACAATTTTAACTACATGTAGCAAGTGTTTATGTTGGTAATTGCAATTCATTTTATGTTTATTACTTATTTTCATTTACTTATTAATATTTGTAGTTGCCACAAAAGAAGTACAGGTTCTTTACACCTACTTCCATAAACAAAGCTTATGACAAGGTGTAACTTACAGATTCCCCTATTTAAACCACTGCCAGAGAGTTTGGCATCCCAAAATTAAAAATCTTAATTGATTTAATTAATTTCCGATCCAGATTGCTTTTGCAGTGATACAATTTTAAGTACAACAATCATGAGTTAATATTTCACGCATTCAGTCTCCAACGGAGTGATATTTACATTGAAATCAAGTAACCAAAAAGTTGATTAATGATGCATTTAATTGCTTTGTCCCCATTAATGGCACTATCAATAACTAATTAATATTCCTTGTTTCAAGATCATTTCACTGTTTTGAACACTTTTGTTTTTAAATATGCCCGACACATGAAATCATATGATGAATGAGACATACTTATACGGGATGATGACCACACGGAAGATAGAGGTTCAATTAGGCAAACATGTTCATTCTTATAAGATAATATGTTTGTTTGCGAAATTATTTGTGTCCTTCTTCTCCACTTCCGGTTTAACGGTTACACTACACAAATTATGGATGATACGGACCATGGACCATACGGCCCAGACTTTACGGCCCAGATAAGCGGACGATACGGTCCAGATTTGCGGACCATACGGCCCAGATTTGCGGTCCATACGAATGTCTGAAATAAAATTCATTTCGTGTTTCTTCAATATTGTATAAACAAATTTAATAACATATTAAAATTGCTGTGATTACACGGAATATATTTACATTATTACGTTGGTAAATGACAATTAACATACGAACTTGTTTAAATTTGAACATTTGAGGACAATACGAACCTTGTCTTAATCATATGTATTTCATGTGCCTTCAAGATTAAGAACACATTTAATATAAAAAATGACTTTGCCGTAAATACACAGCAATTGTTCTATTATTTGATTGTTTAATGACACAAATTAATGTGGATAACTTTGTAAATTCCTTTATTATTTGTAATATATCCATATCATGAATACACATCAATTTGAGGCACATATATATTAAACACGTCTTAACAAATATCAATAAAAATAAAAAATAAACATATATAACAATTTCAGAGACATATCTACGTCTCTGACAATTTCAAGTGATTTGGACAAATGAATGTACAAGAACAAACACTTATAATATCCATATCCATAATACACATCAATCTGAGGCACATATATTAAACACGTCTAAACAAATATCAATAAAAACAAACATTTCTAACAATTTCAAGAGATGTGGGCAAACGAATAAAGAAGAACAAACACTGGTTATCGTGATTATGGGGATTCAGCTCCGGTAATAGCAACACTCCTTAGTTAAGATATCAATGTCGATATGTACCAATTTTGTCTGTCTAAAGCTGTGATCTTACCCAGGCTTTTACCTTTAATAATCCACAATAGAATGGGGAAGAATTTTCAGACAGTAGACCCGAATCAATAAATCATAATATTGTATAATAATTTGTATCAAGTAACGTTTTTAATAATTTCTCTTGAAAAGGGTTCACTTGTTCATAGATCCTCGAAATGACAATTTGTCTACTTTTTTGTCACATATTCAACAAGAAATATCTTTAAACTTGTTTGTATATATCCCTGTCATAACTGAAGATAATTAGCGCAAACTGTATATGTATTTTAAGCAACAGTGGCCTTGACATTGACCCAACTGGCCCCTAAATGTCACCCCGTGCTAGGTCAGGATGTCAGCTAGAGAAAGGAGTTGTTGCATGCAAACGCTACCCGGTATTTCCCACATGTACCTTAACTAGATAACGCCGACATTTGGGCGAGAATATAGAGCGGATTATTCACTGAATGGCGAACTAACCATTTGAATCTGACTGTAGTTATATGTATTACGAAATACTTGTGTGTATCCAACTTATCTAGTTGCACTGGTTTTCTAATAAATGAGCGTCTCATATTCCGGAAATAGGTATATATTATTTAGTTAAGTTCATTATCCGTTTGTTATGATCGTGTGCTTATTTTAGACACAAACTACTAATTTCAACCACCGTAGCTAGCAGACAATAATGCTGCGTAATGAGATTTTTTTTGTTTACAGTGAATCGTCTCGATTAAGCTGTTTCTATGGGTAGGTTCAATATCTTTGTTCCAACGTTTATTTCGAAATATATTAGGATAATAAATCAAAATCTTGACCACGAGAAATGGTAAACTCCTTGTTTAAAGCTTATCTAATTGAATTTAAAATAACATTAATTTGAATTATAATTATTATACACATGACCGTAAAATAAGCTTATAGATCTTATCGAAATATATATATGCACATTCATACAACATGGCTTCAATTGGAAAACTGTTAATCGATATTAAGGTTTAAAGCTAAATGGATTTAAACGAATATATTATCATCTTTTCAATTGTTAATAGCAAACCTTTCATAAAAGAGGCGAAAATGACAAATTATTTAAAAAGTATTATTCGGTTTATTTACACTCTAATGCGTTTTGTTGATAAATTGCACCGATTGATTGCGATCGGTCAAAATATGAGGTTGTTTTGTTTAATAGCTCACCGAAAGGGGAGCATTAAGTCGCCGGTTTGTCCGTCCGTGCGAATTCTACTTTTGATGGAATTTTGCATGTTGGGTGAAACAAATTGCCCATGCAGGTAATCGCTTCCGTCTTACTCAATGTCCGTCCGTCCTTCCGGCAATGCCTCACATGAGATTTAGCCTGGAAACAATTGTTTCCACTCTAAATCGCAGGCACGTATGACTCAAATTTGATGACACTTAATATGTAGCATCCCTTTAGCATGTACATTCGTATATTGTAAGGTCGTTTCGCTAAATAGTAAATTGATTTTTTTCTGTGAGAAAAGGGGCGTTCGATTGATACTAGTTCGTGCATTATTACTTTTTCGTTTCCGCGCGAGATATCAGGAACTCATCATTCGAATTCGACGATATTGTATGCGTAGTATCTTTTTTGGTTGAACATGTGCATATTGTCGAATGTGCGCAACGCTCAATGAATTTGTGGAGTTCTTGCCCTTTGAATTAGTTTTCTTTTACGCTTTCGATCTTGATACTAATGATCCGAATTTGGCGAAACTTTATAAGTAGCACCAATATAGGATGGACTTGCGCATGTTGTCACGTCGTCCCACTCCAATGAATTTTCAGACAGTAGGCCTATAGCCCTTTGATAATTTTATGAAGTCTCGTAACGAATTGTTCGTTTCCGCGCTTCACTTAGGAACTACATATCGGTATTTGAAACAACTTTTTTTTATGAAATGTCCTTATATGATGTGCATATTATAAGTTCGTTCCACCCAAATGAGTGTTCAGGTAATTATTTTCGTTTGAACAATAGTGTTTTTCTCGGACACTTATGCTCTTAACTTGATGAAACCTTATTTACAGGAAGTTATTGTCCTTTCATGAATAAACTCATTAAAACGACATTTTTTCATGATTTGTGTTTGTTTTGTTTTCAAACAAGTTCTCTTGAATTAATGATACGAATTTCATTAAACTTTATAAGTAAAGGAGTGGACATGTGCCTATTGTGAGGTTGTTCCACCCCAATAATTGTTCAGGATGTTATTACCCTTTGAAATGTGACTTTTTCGTCTCCGCACGAAAACTCAGAAACCAATGATTCCAATTTAATGAAACTTTATTTGTAGTCTCGAATAGGTTGTGCATGTGCAAAGTTCAAGAACGTTCCGCTCGANCCCCCCCCCCCCGCCCCAACGTCACGTTTGTGACAAAGTCTGCGTAATGCTCTTGTTAAGGTATACATGCAATCTCACCATAAAACTGTTTCTATTATAGGTATGCAATTGAGACTTCACACATGTGTTCGAGGTCATTGTGTGAGATCACTTATTAGGTTCCATAACTATGACCTGCTATTTAGCAGAATGACCCCCTTTCTGTACTTAAAAAATCAGACTTACGCTTGCGTGCAACTACTCCATATCTGTACTACAGATTTTTAGAAGGATTATGACCCCTTTTTTACTAGTAAAGGTATGGTTAAGATTTGCGTGCAACATGAAATTTAGGTTAAAGTTTGCGTGCAACAAGCACATATCTGAGTTATACATATATTCAATTGAAACTTCGCACATGTCTTCGGGATCATCATGTGAGGTCACTTACCGAGGCCAATAACTCTGACCAGCTATTTAGCATATTTAGTCCCCTTATTCTTCTTGAAAATTCAATTTAAAGTTTGTGTACAACAACTCATTATCTATTTATCTACAAAAGATATTAAATTAAGTATCAATGCATGTCTTAGTGATCATTATATATGGTTACTGACTAAAAGACACAAATATTACATGCAATTGATCAGAATAATGTCTCATTTGAACTTCTAAAAGTAGGATTAGATTAATGTTTGCTTAATTATAACTTTAGTTTGCATAGATCAACCTTGATGAAACTTTTATGTATAGCAAGCCTACATGGAGACCTTGCATTTAGGGCCAGTTGGGTCAAGGTGAATGTTGCTAAATATAGATTTTCATTTTTTTTTTTAATAACGTCAAATAGGATATAGATATTTTGATGATTTTGTGTGTGGGTAGCTTATATGCTGATCTAGTGTTTTATTGTATTTGTAGTCGGGTCAAGGTCATTTTTACTAAAATAGAAACACACGTTTTACCTAAATAACTTGACTTTGATTTATTGCGCTTTAAGATGTCTTTCACTGTCATTATATCATGTGATTGATAGAAAATGAACATGATACACTATTAAAGCGGAGGAATAGTCGAGCCAACTGTCTTGAGACAGGTCTTGTTAGGCAGTTTCCCTACCAAGGGGTCATGTGCGTATTGTTATGTCCTTCTCCGTTTTTGATCTTTCATTACGTAATTGTCTCACTTTATTGTTCCCAGGCTTTCCATTACCCATGCATTGACACGGCTATTAACCGGAGTAGCATCCATCCGTTTCATATTCTAGTATTCTTTATCTCACGAGATGTGTATAAAACAAAACAATGAAAATATATGCAGCCAGCTAAATACTGATATGTTCGCCACTGTTTTAGCGCACTGAAAAATGACTCCTATTGACGAGGCCCGATCGATTACATTCAGTGTCGAACTGACGGCGCAGTGCCAGCATCACCTACTGTTTCTTCGGGCAGTCGACAATGCCACCGCGCTGCGAAGCGACGCGAACCTCCAGAGGGCGCTGTACCGCTATGAGCAGTTCTGGCTTCCGCTAGCGGCGGAATACCCGGATGAGATGCTGTCGGCTCCCCTGGACGTCGAGTGGATGTGGCACTGCCATCTGCTGTCGCCGCGCATGTACATCGACGATTGTAAATCTGTGGTGGGAACAGTTGTGAACCATACGTTGAAGAGCAAACAAGATTTCAGAATGTCTCAGGAAAGATCCAAGAAGTATTGGAACACCAAATATCCAGGGGAACCTTTTCACCCTAATTACTCCACACCATTTGATGTCAAACTTAAAGATAACGTTGTCTCCAAAATATCGTACGACATCATCGCTGCTGCAAAGCGTCAAGGCGTGTTTTACTATCAAGTGTCGTTACCCCATTACAGCGATGAAACATTCCTGGACAATGCCGTTCTGCGTTATAAGCAATTTCTGTATCTGAGAACAAAACTAGACAAGGCTTTTATAACGCCGTGTTATGACCAAGATCTCGTCTGGCACTCGCACCAGTTGAATCCGCGTGCGTACGCAGACGACACGACGAGGATTGTCGGGTACGTGTTTAACCATGACGATTCCACAAACGATCGCAGTGAGGGCTCGGAGCTGGTGGTGTGTCACAAGAATACAGCGGACCACTGGTTGGAGTTGTATGGCGAACCTTTCGCGTCCTATGGGGCCATGTACCGCGGCTATCCGTCCATAGGATATTTCACCAATGTCCCAGTAGGTGTACGTGGTTCCGGTCCGCTAAATGTTTCAATAGATAAAATCAATGTGTGGGTTAAAGGCGATTGTGGCACGACTGACGGCTTTCAGCTGGCGATTTTAGCGGTGAGAGGGAACAATAAGCCAAAACTGCTGGCGAGTTTGATGATTGATCCTCGTGAAATCTTATCATCAAATTGTTTGACTTGGACAGACGTATGTGATTTAAAGGTAGAGCATTCTGAGGAAATTCGTGTACAACTGAAACAAAAAACCGGCAAAAGATTCATAATATTTGGTGATGCCTACAGCCTACTGGAAGAATCCACCTTGGATTTAGATGTTGATGGACATGATCTCAGACAGGACATTCACTTCGGATCATTCCTTGTTCGAGTAAATGCTACAGTGACACCGGAAGTGCCTACGTCGGAGATCATGCATCTCGTTCTATATTCAGAAAACTTCGTGAAAGCAACAGTGCCGGAAACTATTCGCCGCTCCTGGGGGCCTATGGCTCTTGAGCGACTTCCGTCAACAAAACCCAACGACTGTAGGGAGGCTATACACAGGTGTGTCACAGAACGTGTTTACTTTTTTATATACATTTAAATGCACGGTGCAGGTATCTGTTAAACAGAAACCTAAAAACACAAATTTTCATTAGACAATTAAATGTTTTGACTGATATATGTGTACTCTAAACTTCGTTGTAAAACTATGATGCATTGTGTGTTTGCGATTATGATAAAATATCGTTCTTCCAAACTACTCAGAATTAGTGTTTGTCGAAGTCCTTTTTTCTTCGTCTCCTGTTTACACATTTATCGAACATTCATTTATGGCTTGCGCATATTAAATCTTAAACCACAAGTTGACGCATTGTACACTTTCTGTTGTGATTTTTAATTTTTATTTATTTATAATGATTTATAATTTTATTTTTTTCAGATTGCGAAGTCCAGACGGCTCAGATGAGTTCAAAGTTCGAGTTCTGCACAGCGCGCCCATAACTATGTCGTGTATACAAGTGCTTTACCAAGACAAGATTGCAGCGTTTGCCTGTTTGACTCACGTCGATCAACTTCCACTGCCTACGCAGGTAACGGTACGGTTTCTTAAATGGTGACACGGAATTTCGTAATTAAATCGATTAGGTTATGAATTCCACTCATAACAGGTTGGTAAAAAGCCATCAAGAAACATGGGTAACATTTAAAAAAATGGCATGACAATAGATCATTGAAATATTATGACATATATATATATATTCCTGCCATCATGATGAGTGATAACGCCTAACATATTAACGCTTGAACAAATCATTTTACATTTTAACGAATGAAGTGTGACTAAACACCTTTCCATACATAATAAAAATTTGGCAGAAATTCCCTTTCATTGATATAAGGCCAACATTTGGCAAAAATGCCCTTTCGTAGATCTAAGCAAATCTCGCTGTCGTAGATTCTTAGAAAAACATAAGATCATCAAAAACTAAACTCGGAAAGTCCTCATTAAACATAACACAGAAACGGTTTCTAATTAGTAGATAACATATTAAAATCGCTTGCATCTTGATGGGAGACAGTTTCGAACGAGTAACTACTAGCCAAAAGGGCAACATAATTTCCCTGCAAATTGTGCAGATTTACCAAGCAATATAGACAAGTAATGATGAGTTAGACTAAACACGGAGATACAACTTAATTACAGAAAGAACAGGAAAAGGTGCAGCACAATGAATATGATGCCCGAAAACAACTTATAAATGATAATTATTATTTTAAAGATGATTTTGCTTCCGTTTGATCAGGTCAGCAAAGACATCCCAAGTTTGAATCCCCGTCAAGGTCAGAGAGCGGTCACAGTGAAGAGTAACCATGGCGACTGGTGTGTCGTCACCGGGAAGTGGGGTAAGTGATCTCGTAGGGAAACCTGATAATTGTGTCACTGTTACTTTCCTATTTGTTTGACGTGTGCAACTCGTGTATGAATAAAAACTAAATAAATATTCAGTAAAATGTGTTATGTTTTAAATATATTTTTTACATATTTGTTAAAAAAATTATATATAAATTAAGTTAAGTGCATGCATTGATATCTGTCATTCACATGTAAATTCGAAAGCCATCAAATAGGCGATAAACGTTTTTTTTAAATGAAAACTATCGATTAATTATTATTATTTTAAACTTCCAGTTAAAAACCAAAACGAGGACACGGGGTCGATGTCTTTGAATATTTTCTATTTGACGAGTGGGGAATGCGAGAAGCGAGTTGTGTGTTACGACAAAAATAGGATACCCGAGCCTCTCAAACTAATGTCTGTGGAAATAGATTTGCATAAAGGAAGTCTGCGACTGCAGATCGCAAATGGAGACATAGCTGAGAACATCGCCCTAGCGATGGCGGTGGCTGTACTGCACGTCCTGTGCGTGCCGAGACCGGACAACGCGGACGAAGGTGCGCAGTTCAGCTCGTTGCTAGGTGACGTCGCCATGGTTACGGCGGCTGGTCTGTACACGGCCACGCCCCACAACCGGTTTGTGGATAGTTTATTCGGGGAGCAGTGCGCGGCGCTGTGTGGAGGCGGTCAACTGGACTGTAGCAGCCGCTGGCACGAGCTCCCGGCCTCAGACTGAGTGCGGGAGAAATTTATTTACATCATACATATAAACTGGTATTGTTTCTAGTTAAAGAGTGGGCATGCGAGAAGTGAGTTGTAATTGACAACAAAAATTAGATACCCGAGCCTCTCAAACTAATGGACCGAGTTCTCGGCCTTGATATGAGTGCGGAAATAATTAATTAACATCATACATATAAACTGGTCCCATGAACATGACGATACTCAGCTTATTCCTACGCTAATCTCATACATAACAGGCGTATGTATTTGTCAGAATTGTAGGTTCAGACTTGATTTCAATTGGCAATGAGAATAAGCCTGATTTATGGTTTTTGCATGGCAAGATTTGATATTGTGATTTGTCTAGTCTGTTCCACTTTTTCAGATTTATTCAAACAATTTTTTTACTATCAATACAAGAGGTCTTAAAATCTACTGATTATTTGGTATTCGTTATATTTACAATAATAAGAGTGATTGTATTCTTTATATCTTAATTTTTGTTATGGTTAGTCGCAAGTGTTCTTAAATTCTCTTGAAACTGAACACATTGGTAAACTTGATCAAACTTTATACAAAACGTTGTTCTGTATTAATTTTCCAATGTCGTTCATATTGCAAAAATGTATGAGGTCATGGACCGTGATATAGTTGAACTTTGACGTTGATTAAGCAATACAGATATGTAGTTTGTATAACTGAGTTCCAAAGTTATACAAATATTACAATGATCTTTGTCTATGAAATTGGGGACATATCAAGATGCTATAACAAAGTTGCCAAATCAATATATGATTGTTCCAAACAAATTTGGTGTGCGGCCATAAAAGTAAATTTTATAGAATTATACAAAAAGACAAATGTATTGTATTCGTTTGCACATTTTACTTCAGAAAGTTTACACGTATAGATAATCCGCTCAAATAATGCTTAAGCGACATATATTCAATATGAACTTTTTTCCGTATTTGTATGTATTAACAAAAATTGCATATTATGACATTTTATTGTTATGCAATTGAAAAAACTGTATAAAAGACCATGCGTAAGCAACGCACATACTAAAATAAAACAAGAGCCCCCAACAAAACAAAACAACAGGTCCTTGACACATCGAACGGAAACCTATTTAACACAGTTGACCATTGAACTAGTTTAATGTTTTAGTTAATTGCAATAGGGGTCATCTTCTGTCCAAGGCCAAAGCACATGTGACGTATCAAGCCAATCGGTCAATTTGTTGACGAATTATTGTTCAGAAACGATTTTCACACTTATTTTGACAGTAACCTTGACCTTTGACTTAGTGTTCCCAATTTCAAAAGGGGTCATCTACTGTCCGAGGTTAATGCACATGGGAAGTATCAAGCAAATCGGTGAATCAGTTGACCAGTTATAGATAGGAAACGATTTCACACTTAGTGACAGTGACGTTGACCTTCGACCTAGTGACACCAATTTCAATAGGGGTCATCTTCTGGCAAAGGCCAATGCACATGGGAAGTATCAAGTCAATTGGTCAATCTGTTTACAAGTTATTGATCGGAAACGAACTGATCTAACGACAGACCGACGGACCGACATCCAGCAAAACAATATACCCCCTCTTCTTCAAAGGGGTGCATACACATATAAACAGCGCATTTCCGTCTTTTTCGGTTGCTGTACATGTTTAATATTGACAAAATATAGACGGTCTTCAGCTTTGTTTCCATAAAATATTTACTGTGCTGTTACCTTTTGTTGTTTCTAATAGTAAGGTGCCTCGCGGTGTTTAGTCCAACTCGTCATTATTTGTCTCCCTTGGTAGATATTCATCATTGCAGGGAATTTGTGTTGGCACTTTTGGCTAGTAGTTATTTGTTTAAAACTGCCTCCCCTCACGATGTAAGTGATGTTAATCTGGTATGTACACATTACAAAACTTGTATGTGTTATGTTTAATTAGCACTTTAGGAAACCATGTTTTTTTCAACCTTGTGGTTTTTCTTAGAATATACGGAAGCAATACTCCAGCTAGGCCTAAGCACCCTGCCGCCTTTGACACCCACAATGCCCTTT
>VMBQ01005905.1:40963-62129 GCA_007657795.1 Dreissena rostriformis | reverse complement strand
GATGTAGCACTTGATCTGTTTGTTTTTTCGAAGTGGCAAGATCAAATGTTTACATTGCCCAGCTTCTATGGACAAACTATTTACTACATTACATAAAAACTATACTATATGGACGATTTAGCATCAATTTTCGTTTACAGAAAATTAGGGAAGTATGATATTTTGCACCCCTTGTTTAAATAAACTTTTGTCTGCAGTTTCTTAAATCCNCATCAATTTTCGTTTACAGAAAATTAGGGAAGTATGATATTTTGCACCCCTTGTTTAAATAAACTTTTGTCTGCAGTTTCTTAAATCCATACAAATATAATGACAGGATTAGCTTATTTGTCAATTCCCAAGCCATACCGTTTTTGTCCCATAACAAAATAATAATTGTGGTCTCTTGAATGACGAATTAAAATGTTAAGTATTTACAAATAACAAAATATAAAATCAATTGTTTGACCCAGAACATTAACCCTTTGCATGCTGGGAAATTTGTCGTCTGCTAAAATGTCGTCTGCTGAATTTCTAAAATTAGCATTTTCTTTGATTTTTTTTCTAAGACCACTATCAGAACAGCAAACAGTTTGGATCCTGATGAGACGCCACGTTCTGTGGCGTCTCATCTGGATCCAAACTGTTTGCAAAGGCCTTCAAAATCCGGTTCCAGCGCTCAAAGGATTAACATTTTAAATTGTTTGCTATTATTTGTATTTACCTAAGAAGAAAATCTTAATTTTCAGCTGATCACAGATATGACATCAAACAAGGTGGTCCACAGACGCAACACAATATCAGTGGGACCAGACGACAATTCATTTTTATCAGGTACACATTTGGATGTGTCGTATATGTATATTAGTCAACTCATTTATTTACTTTTTGAAAAAGAAAAGGAATTCACAACTTAGCTCGACCCACTGACCCCTGGAGTAAAAGTCTAACAATTAGACCACTTGGCCAGCCGTGCTCATTCAGAGAGTGGTGTTTTTTATACTTTGTATAAGCAATCCTCGTAGTGTCACAAAATATAACGATAACAACAGAACTCTCCAAATTATTCAATCGTTTTGCGTTGCAAGGCTTTATAATTTTCAGGTTAATTTGACAAAAGATTAATATAATGGATATTTTACAGCATGGTAAATGTTCAGTATTACTGTTCCCTGACGAATATCGTAACTCCAACGAAAATTTGCGAATTTGAAACAATTTCTTTCAATTTTGTCAATTTACCAAAATGTGAAAAGGTCCCTTAAATGCAAAGTCATCACTTAACCAGTTTCATTACCAAACTTGATCAGTGCTTTGCACTTTCCTGAAATTTCTTCAGGAGGGGATAATGCAATGTGTCAAAGTATCTGTTTCCTGATGGAGTCTTGGCGAATAATTTGATTATTCAGTAGGAATGCATTTTGGCAGACATTTCAAAATTTCCCCCATAATGCAAGAGAGTTTTGTAGTTCTAATTGCCAGAAGTGTAACCCACCTGATGAGCCTTAAGTATGAAAGAATTCATCAGTTAAGTTAAAAATTAAAGGTCCAGCATTATTTGTTTTCTACCTTGAGATTTTCAGGGTTAGCAGTAACAGTTTCTTGTTTTCAATACTTGTTCAGAGGACTTTTTCGCAGAAACTATTGGACCCAACATAATGAGTCGCGTTCTGAGAAAACTAGGCCTAATGCATGTGCGTAAGTGTTGTCCCAGATAAGCCTGTGCAGTCCGCCTTAATTCGATTTTTGATAAGAAGGGACTTCATTTAAACGAAAAAAATGTCATAAAAGCGGAAACTGTCGTCCCTGATTAGCCTGTGCGGACTGCACAGGCTAATCTGGGACGACACTTTATGCACATGCATTATGCCCAGTTTTCTCAGAACGCGACACAAATGTTTATGGGACTTTGGCTTATTCTTATATCCATGCTTGGATTTGTGTTTTTGTGAACCCTTAAAGGTCTAACAGAGTATCAAGGTTTCAGAAATAATCGGAACCATTTTCATTTTAATATCAATACATGAATTAGATCTCATTGATTTTATCTCATAATTTCAATCCTTTGAAGTTGACCACTCTTGGTACTAGATCTGCTGGTTTGACCTCTGCAGGGGAAGAATATGACCATAAACCACAAACTTCCCTCAAGGAATGTGTTCTTTTAATTGAATTTTGATTAACAATACTTTATTTTTTGCCCACCTCCTGAATTGCTAATATGACCTTTGAACTTTGCCCTCTTGTCTCCCACGTAGGTGGTAAACCATGTTCATATTTTACCTCCATGGGTCGCAATTGTGACTTCTCACTTCACGGATGCCCAAGGTTTTGAACTTTAATTCTTCATTATACATTTATCTTATATATTAATTATCCCCCGCCAAAGGCGGAGGGATATTGTTTTGGCGTTGTCCGTCCGTCCGGCACTTTTGTGTCCGGAGCCATATCTTGGAAGTGCTTTGGCGGATTTCATTGAAACTTGGTATGAGTATATATATTGATAAGAGGATGATGCACAACAAATGGCATTGTACACCATCTGTTAATAACGGAGTTATGGCCCATTGTATATATTCTGTGTCAATGCAGCATGTGGGGGTATACTCGCGTCTGTGACAAAGCTCTAGTTTGGCGGGGGATATCAATGCAACGAATTTGCTTGTTATTTCTGTGGTCTTAACTGAAACCTTGACCTTTTCTCTCCCACACAAAGGCTGTACCTCCTCAGGTTCATCTTTCAAGGGAGACAATTGCAACTTTGCACCCCACAGTTCTCTAGAGAAATCTGGTATTCTGATTAACCTTTGATCTTCTCGTCTCCCACTCAACCTTTGACCTTTTAGCTCTTTTCTCCCACTCAGTTGGCTCCATCTGCTCAGGTCCCCCCCCCCCATTTTGTTGACAATCTAGAACAATCATTCCTCAGTTTTCTAGTTGTCTTATTTGAACTTTGAACTTTAACCTTTTGCCTTTCAAATACAGGTGGCTCCACCTCATCGGGTTCGACCTCCGCAGGAGACAATCGCGACCTTTCACCCCATGGTTCTCTGGAGAACATGTACGAGTTCATCAAGACTGAGGCACCGTCCCCACCTGTGGGTGATGTAAAGCGAAATTTCTATGATCCTGTCGTCGAGGGCAATGCAGTCATCGGTCTGCGGCCACCTTCTATGACGGGAAGTGAGGTAATGGTGATAAGAACATGTATTGTCAAAATTGGGCAGAAAATTAGAGATTTTGTTAGTAATATACTGACTAAAGTAAAGATGGAATGATTGATCATTTTAGGTGTCCTGTCCCGATTTGGACCTGAAAAATTCTTGCATGTATGGATTTCGGATGTTAATTTTTTTCTAATACTTTTACCCCATTTTAAATCCAGACCGATTGATGTTGTGGGAAAATATGATCCCTGGTGACAACTGTTTGTCAAGTGAGCGTTTTTAAGCATGCCAGTGTAAATTAATAACAGGGAATTCAGGCTTTCCCAAGCTCAAAGTTATATTTATCTTTTGATTTGCTAAAAAAATGTTTTTTTCTCATTTTGGTTATAGGATTTTATAAAGAAACTTGATCTTGCTATTTATATCAATGTGACCAAAATTAAGTGACAACAAGCACAAGAATAATTAAGTCTGGACCCAAAGTGAAGCTATTTTTTATTTTGATGTAATTATACCCCCACAAACGAAGTTTAGGGGGGGATATAGGAGTGAGCTTGTCTGTCTGTCGGTCGGTCCGTATTAGTTGTTTGCTCTCTAACTCAAGTAGTTTTCATCCGATCTTCACCAAACTTGGTCAGAAGTTGTATCTGAATGATGTCTAGGTCAAGTTCAAATATGGGTCATGCAGGGTCAAAAACTAGGTCATGGGGTCACTTAGTGTGTTTTTACATGCAAATTATTCTGTGTCAATGCAGCATGTTGGGGTATTCGTCACCTAAGTGACAAAGCTCTAGTTTTCAGCATAGTAAGCCTCTCATGATAAATTTGATCTTTATCCAACAAAATTTTTGCTCACTCATAAATTGTTAACTGGTTTTTAGGGTTATCTAGAACCAGTCCGTTCACACCAGCTTCATCAGAACTCAAACAACGAACCAGTCAACAAAATGGCTGAATCTACTATCAGTCTAGGCTCCATGACAACCAGTTTCATCTCCACGGTAACCAATATGGCCAACAAGAATCGCATGAACAAATCAACCAATGACGTAGCAGATGATGGTGAAAGCCGAAATCACGTTCATGATGATCTTAGTCCAGAAAGAAGGGCTCTGCTAGCCAGTCAACCGATTTACGAAGAAATTACTAACGGTTATGGTAAATTGGGGTCTAACAATAATGATGAAAGAGATAGCAAAAGTGACGACCAACATTCAGAGTTTTATGGTATCGGTGATGTGAATCAGGCCTCGTCTCTGAAACAAAAAGACTCATTTTCTTCTGATTCGGAACTGTCGTCTGCTAACAGCAGTTTAGCTCGACCACGACCAATTCCAAGACGGCGCCCGCAGCAAATTGGTTCTGGATTTGAGCAGTACGTGGCGATGAATCGCCCAGGCGTTGCTGTCATCTTGAACGAGGACCAACTGCGGGAAATGATGAGCAAGCTGACATCGATGAATCTGAACACGATCAAGGATATCTACACGCAGCATGAGAAGTGTTTCACAAAGGAGAATCTTAACCTGGGGTCAGTCGGTCCCCTTAAGTGGCATGATTTTGACATCTATGGGAAACCGGTGCATACGTCAGAAAAGTGTGTGATCTATAATGCGAAGCTAAGGAATACGTTGTCACCTTGCCAAGTGATGGTAAGACATTTTTACAACTTAAGTTTTGTAAAGTTTTATTATACAATGATTTGGTTCTTTTTGACCTTCTTATGATTTTCTCCATTCAGAAGTGAAAATTGTCTGTACTTGTACTTAAATTATTTATTTGGAATAGCTTTTTTGACTTGCTTATAAGGATAGGGCTTTTTTTCTCTGATCTGACTCTTTCATGTAAGTGGCTACATAAACTATGCCTCTATATTATAAAATATAATTGCGTTACATGAATCATTTGAAGGCAGGTATAATGAACATGTTGGGACTGTACTGGAAAATAAAGGAGTTTTAGTTCAAGAAAAAAATAATGCAAAACATTTTTCTATTGGCATTGTTTACTTGTTGAAAGAAAATCAGAACAAATTATAATTAATGAATCACATTAAAAAAGTAGAAACCTTACATGAATAAGAAAATAAAGAACGAAAGCTATGTTGATAACATTTACATTTTGGTTCTAGAAAAACTACCGATACTGTTTGAGTAGTCTGCATCCCCCTGAACAGAAAATAAATATAATTCACTATATTTTGTTACAGAAAATCTTATCTATTTGGTTTTGAATTTGAATTGGTCTATTTCAGCTGCTGCATTCAAGACCTGAGATCACCTCAGCCAATCATCCTAGTCTTCTGAAACCCACCAGCATCTTCACAGACTCTGTCCCATTTTCCTACCTGACAGATGAATTCATAAAAACCAGTCAGATACTGGAAACCTGCCTAAACCAGACCAGCGCTAATTCTGCCCAATGCTACATTGTTGTAGGACTGTTCGACATCACAGAAAGTTTGGCCCATCATATGAGCGCTCTAGAAACCGTGTGTGACAACCAGAAAGAATTCCTAGCGAAGGTCCTGTTCTTTGTGCTTCAGTTACTTAGTGCAATATCACACTGTCTCGAGCAGGGTCATTCGCTTTCTGAAGCAGATTTTCACGATCTGTATTTAATCTCAAACCCGTACTGTCTCGGCGAGACCGTTTCTTTCCTGCCGCAAGTGCGCGCCTCTGAAGACCAGCAGATCGACAGGGTGTGTCTATTTTTAGAACAGTTCCTCCACGACATGTGCACGAAGTGTGACGCAGCAGCAGTGCTGGACGATTCTGCGATTTTCATCTACACGGGAATTCAGAAAATCATGGAAATGCTCGAATCCGGTGTCATCGAGTGCTTGCCAATCGTTCGGAGTTACACAGAATACCTGCTGTGGGGTCCAGGCGAAAACGAATCAGAATTTCTGGACGATCGTCATAGCAACTTGGAACCCAAGCTAGCAATGTGGTTGGAAAAGGAGCGTGCGGAATTGATTCACGATTTTGCGAGAAGGATTCAGCACGGGGCAAGATGTAATATACGGGATTTCTACAAGATGAAGTTTCTTTGTAAGGCAAGCTCCAGCAGTCTGGCTGAGTGCATTCGATGCCATGCTGCGGCTATGGAGACCTCAACTTAATCGTTAATGGCATTTCAAATCAAGTCAATTCACCTTATTGTTAGTTACATCAAATGTGTTGTTTGCATTTTGGTAACTACTATGTAAAAACATAGGTGAACAAATGTGATTGTTTGTGTTTTTGTAAAATTTGTATAGAAACAAATTGTATGGCATTATTTCAATTGCAGTTGAGGCACCTTATAGTAACTCACATCAAATGTTAATGTCCTTTAAATGTTAATTATCATTATGAGCATACACCAATAATATGAAGCATACACCAATAAAATGAAGCATACACCAATTATATGAAGCATACACCAATAATATGAAGCATATACCAATAATATGAAGCAAACACCAATAATATGAAGCATACACCAATAATATGAAGCATACACCAATAATATGAAGCATACATCAATAATATGAAGCATACACCAATAATATGAAGCATACACCAATATTATTAAAACCAGTGTGTATATCTGTCATATTTATTTGTAGATGTCAAACGACTATTATTGGCATATTTTATTATAAATGGAAGATATGTGTCAGATGTAAGGATAGTATTTACTTCAGAAACCATTATGTATTATCACACACTAGTCTCAATTTATGATTGTCATACATGATTTAAAATCTATTTGAGCAATAGACTATGACAGTACGTGTTATGATGCTTGTGAGTATTTGTATATTTTTTGAGACATTTTTTTTAATGAAAGCTTGTATTTTGCATTTTATACATTTGTACACAAATGAAGCAGAAATGTTCATGTTTTGTATTGCATAGGTGTACATAGTTTTTTATGTAGTTGTCTCATTTTATGATAAAAAACATCTTGCATTTTGATCACACACAATATGTGATTTGATTGTCATTGTTATTCAATATATATTTGTGTAAACGTTTTTAAATTTCGGTTCCCATTTAGTGATATAATTATATGTGACAAATAATAATTCTATATATGACAGACCCATAAGAACATGTTCAGACAAATGTATTCCATATATAAAGTAGAAAACACATGCTCTCATTTAGTGATATAAAGTATGGCTATGTGATATTTTATTGTTTAATTAATGATCAAATTCGTATAAACACCTCTTTACAAACATGTTTATTTGATGTTCATGGTTGTATATTTTGGTTCCTAGCTCATATTTAGGGTTATATAATAATGTTTTTATGTGGCATGGTAAACTTATAAAAAGGATAGACAGGGGTTCTTACTTCATTGAATAGAACCTTACACTAGTTATTATTTTGTACATTTTACACTCATAAAAAAACACAAACTTACAGGCAGAAAGATTAACCCATTTATGCCTAGCGTCTAGAAAAAAAGGCCTCGGCAAACAGCGTAAACCCAGATGAGACGCCGCATGATGCGGCGTCTCATCAGGGTCTGCGCTGTTTGCTTAAAGGAATTTCTGTGAGAAATATTCTAAATATAGAAATAAATATACCAGACATCCCGAATTTTGGAAATAAATTGATCCAATTTAGAAGGATGGGAGAGTCTACTAGGCATAAATGGGTTAAAATATCAGTTTCTGGATGCCACCAGACAAAATGTCTGACAAGAAAATTGAAGTTCACTGAAAAACTATATTGTGTGTCTTGACAGATTAACCAAATGTCTGACAAGATTCCTTTTTTTGTGAGACAATGTGACTGACATTTCTTTCTTAGATTTCATGTAGGCTTACTTATTCTACATCTACTTGCATACATTTCGTATCTATAAACATGTACAGATATATTAGTTTGAATTTTAGTTTTGGAAGAAAGAATCTGATTTGGTTGTCTATTTTATCCTTTTAGGATCTACTGGAACACCTACATGATTTGTGTTGTCCTGAAATGAAGAGTAAATCTGAATTTGTGTCGTGTTCTGAGAAAACTGGGCATAATGCTTGTGCATAAATTGTCATCCCAGATTGGCCTGTGCAGTCCGCACAGGCTAATCAGGGACGACAATTTTCGCTTATATGGAATTTTTCGTTTAAATGATGTTTCTTCTTAGCGAAAATCCAGTTTAGGCGGAAAGTGTCGTCCCGGAATAGCCAGTGCGGACTGCACAGGCTAATCTGGGATGACACTTTACGCGCAAGCATTTTGCCCAGTTTTCTCGGAACACGCCACATAGGGTCCTGTAATAAGCAGCAGGAGATTGTAAGCATTATTGCTTTTTTCACTGTTACCATACTAGGGAATTTATATAAAGTCTTAGTTGTTTATAGTGAAAGCTTACATATCTCTAGGAATCTTGTAAAGCAAAAATGAACAACAACATAAGCTTGTTTTAAGAGACCGTTTGTTACTTGTTCATGTTCAAGAAATTTAAATACCTTAAAAAGTGATGATTGTCAGTGATGAGATAACACACACTGATAATTGATAGCAATAGACTTCATTGCATTGTAAAATGTCATGTCGTTTTAATAATAAGTGATCTAACAATACATTTAAACAAGTGAACAGTGAAAAAACATAGCTAAAGTTTGTATACTTATAAATACTGTAACAGTACCTCTTTGCCAGGCCTTGTTGTATGTATATTGTACAATAATTCACAAATAGCACCTTAGTCAAACCTTAACTCTTTCAGTGCTGGAACCGAATATTTTTGAAGGCCTTTGCAAACAGTTTGGATCCAGATGAGACGCCAGGATCCAAACTGTTTGCTATTCTGATAGTATTCTTTAAAAAAAAAATCAAAGAAAATGCTAATTTTAGAAATTCAGCAGACGACATTTAAGCAGACAACAAATTTCCCAGAATGCAAAGGGTTAATGAGTGATGCTATCCATCAAATACCGGTACTTCAAATGTCTCAAAGTTGAGAAAATATGCACAAATTGCTCCGTTTTTAAAACTCATTTTTTATTTGTTGTTTTTGATCTGCATATGGGTTGATGTGCAATATTTGTTTGTGTTTTAGAGCTGTTTTGTGATGAAACATGTTTTTTTTTTATTCATTTCAATCATTTTTGTTGTGTGTCCATTAACCCATGTTTACTGGTAGTGTGCTAGAAAAGAATTCTCATTGTTTATGAACATGTTATTGAATGACATTTATGTTTTTATGTTTTTTTTTGTAACCCTTATAATTTTAAATTGATGTTTTTATACAGGATATACACAAATATGGAGTATCCTTTTTTAAATTCATTTTACATGTAACATGAAATGCTTATGATTGAATATGTGGATGTAACTGTACTGCATATTGTTATGAAGCATTGTTTTAATGTTTTTTTTTTACAAAATATTTTAAATAATGAAATTTCTGGTACACACAAAATGAAACGGAAATGCTGGGTTGTATTTTATTACTTCTGTCAGACTGTGTCATATGAAGAATATTTTTGGTCATTGTTGAACCATTTAATTTATTGTGCTTGATATTTCATGACTAAATAGAATCTTATGTTCAATTGTTACTGTCCCTGCATAGGTAGCTTGTATTTTTAAAGCATTCCATTGTATAGACATTCAAAACTTCCTACACTTTGTTAGTTATTTTTTAAGAACTGATCCTTTTGTTTCGTTTTTGGAAAGAAAACAAAAATGAAGTCAGATATTAAGATTTGTACAGAATATATATGTCTTGTTCTGAGAAAACTGGGCATCATGCATGTGCGTAAAGTGTCGTCCCAGATTAGCCTGTGCAGTCCACACAGGCTAATCCGGTATGAGACTTTCCGCCTAAACTTGATTTTCGCTAAGAAGAGACATCATTTAAACAAAAAATTCCATAAAAGTGGAAATTGTCATCCCTGATTAGCCTGTGCAGACTGCAAGGCTTAGAATCATGGTAGCGCGAGGCTTGCCGAGCCCTACCATGGTTCGTGTCGAGCATGATAAACTTGATCTTTATCCAAAACTCACATAATATTCTATTTATCCTATTTTTTCTTCCATTTTCCCATTAATACTTATCAAATTTCGCATTTTTAGATGAGTTTGTTCTTCCGTATTTGACAAAAACAGATTTTCCAATTTTTTGGAAAAACCCACAAAAAATCTAAAAATAGCGATAGTATAAAGCTCAAGTTTATATGATCGTTGTTATCCTATCGATTTTCATCTGGTAATAGGATAATCTGGGATGACACTTTACGCACAAGCATTATGCCCAGTTTTCTCAGAACACGACACAATTTTCAACAATACAAACTAATACAATTTTGTTCTTTTTCTATTTACTCTGTCCAAACATGCGTCGAGGCATAATCAGTGTCGGAAAGTCTGTGACACATCTTTTTGTTTCATTTTCAAATGCTTTTCTGTACCGTTTCTACAGATATTAACATGAACCCACCAAATACGGTAACTATAAAATATTTCTTATTGTATTCTCTACTCATAACTTGCTTACTGTAATAAACTGTATGTGCTGTTCACCAAAAACATGTTTTTCTTTTTATTTATACAATGCAAAATGCTTTATTTTCATTTTGTTTTATGATCTTGGACATTTCTGTTTTAATATATTTTCTACCCTCAGGTATATTTTAGTTCTTTCATTTACTTGTTTGATTCAGTATAAATTTTTTTGCTCACGACTATGTTGCGATTGCTTTTGATATTGTGTTTTATAACAATCATTTGCCATGTGGCAGACTTTGTATTCTTTCGTTCTTTGCTATTTGTATACTGCAAGCTGAGCTAAAAACAATTTTATCTGCTATTTGTCTCTATATCAGATTCCATAATTTACCACACAGGTAATTTTTCACTCGAGTCTCAATATGTATGAACTACCATATATTGCTGTTAATTGCGTCGTGTTCTGAGAAAACTGGGCAAAATGCTTGTGCGTAAATTGTCATCCCAGATTAGCCTGTGCAGTCCGCACAGGCTAATCAGGGACGACAATTTCCGCTTTAATGGATTTTTTCGTTTAATTGATGTCTCTTCTTAGTGAAAATCCAGTTTAGGCGGAAAGTGTCGTCCCGGATTAGCCTGTGCGGACTGCACAGGCTCATCTGGGATGACAATTTACGCACAAGCATTATGCACAGTTTTCTCAGAACACGACGCAATTAGTTGTAGGGGTCATGATGTCTTTTTCATTTAACAGTTAAACTGTTCAGCTTTAATACTGTAACTGAAAACAAATTTAATTGGCTCATGTTCTTGATGCAAGTTGGGATTTATTGGGGGTGTTCACACATTATTTTGGAGAAAGTAAAAATTCACAGACATAACTATAATTTATCACAAACATTGTATTGTAAATTAAACCATACCCTATTTTTTTTACAATTGATTACATACAAGTTATTTATAAGAAGCTTTTAACAACATAATGATGACTTTTGTTTTGTACCTGATCTTACATTTAATGCAAGAACATGTACTCTTAATAAGATGGTGATTATGGTACATGTATTACTTCCCTTGGATAATTGAGTTACAGGATATCACAGCATTACTTCCCTTGGCTGAACAAATATTCAAATGGTCATGGTGTTTTTATTTCACACCAAACTGTTCGTTCTTGTTATTTATTTAAATCATAAAGATGTTGTGGTTGTTATAGTTGTATATTATAATCAGCAATCAGTCTGTGAATGGAAATAAAATCCTTGAAATCAGTTCTGGTATTGCTCTTTTGTTGACCATACATCCATACCTGACTGGTGGGGTTTTCTCTAGGTACTCTGGCTTCCTTTCCCCGAGCACATGACCACACCAAAATTCAAAGTCCTCAATTAAAAGTAAAATAGCTGGAAATTGCATCTATAATTTGCCACATCTTTGGTGAGTCTAATAATTTAATAAGGTAATTTAAAAGAATACTCGGACAAACTCCAGGTCCTCAAATAATTCAGCTACAGACGCGGAAGGACCTCCAGACTTTATAATGCACACATTGGACTATTGAGGGCTGTCTGTAAGCACAGTGGTTGGTATGCGCCTTCTCACTTAGGCAACCCGTTCCCAGCACATACCAGTTGAGTTTAATCCGTAATAACAGACAAACTGAGATCTCTCAGCCGAAACTCAGCACAAATACGGTAATTACAATTAAGGAAAAGTTTAATAACTGGAAATTGCAGCTTTAACAGTTTTTATCCAATTCTGGATGAACTTCAATGTTAATCGAGCACTGGTGTTAGGGTAAAGCATCATTGAAGCAGAAAGAACATTAGGAACAAGCACTTACGTCTTGCTTAGAGAAACAGATCTGACTCTTACTAGTATCAATTTGACTGCAGTACAAAAGTCAAAAGGACTGGTAAATGAACTCATCATTGAACATTTCTATACATACTTGCGAGAAAATGTGAGCCACAAGTCTAGTGACACAGGTTGAAACCAATTTATTTCAGCTGGAGTGAGTTGAGACCCTAAAGTCCGCTTATGGGTTAGAAACATTATCAGAACCCACTTTCGCTAAAATCCGCTATTATTCTTGATTGACTGTGTGCGATTTTGCCATAATTGAAAATATTCAGATGAAACTTAGATCTACAGAGAACACTGTGGGGAATTGCAAAATGCAAGAACTACACGTATAACCATGTGTGTATTTTGAGGTCCTTTGCCACCTAAGGCTGCAGTATGTGTGGACCCAGAGTGTATCCCAGCACTCCTATCTAATAAACTTACTAGACTCACAAAAGTTGGGATGAAACATGAATTAAAGCTCCAATTTCCAGCTTTTAATTGTTAGTGAAAGATTTTAATTTTGGTGTGGTATTTTGTTGTGGGGGGGGGGAGCTGGAGTGCCCAGAGGAAACCCCACCTGTCGGGTATGGTGACCACAAACCAAATTCACTTGCTTCGGGGAAAAGGGATTGAACCCTGGTTGCCTAGGTGAGAAGCGCATGTACCAACCAATGCGCTAACCCGACAGCCGAACTATATATAACTTATATTGCTTTCGGAGCAATTGCCCTTGATTTTAGTCTTGTACAGAGCACAAACAAATTTTATTGTGCATATTAAGTTTACAGGCAACCTTTAAAATGAAAACAAGTGTGTATCCTGCAATAAAAATGATAACGCAAAAAACTATTTCCAGTTTTAATAACGTGGTTTTATAAACATTTTTGCAATTGTAACGAGAACTATTATACAAATACAAATTTTTAAGTAAAGCAATACAAACAAACTAACAAATCACACACTCAAACTAAATCAAATGAATGTATAATGATAACCAACAAGAGCACGGCATAGCGGGTGCCAACGCTCGGCTGTGGTTGCTTGGATTTTGTTTTTTTGACCTTTGACCTTGAAGGTCATCATTGACCTTCTTGAAGGTCATCATTGACCTTGACCTTTTCACCACTCAAAATGTGCAGGTCGAGGCCATACACATGAAAAAAAATAAAATAAACAAAATTGACCTTTGACCTTGAAGGATGACCTTGACCTTTCACAGCTCAAAATGTGCAGCTCCATGAGATACACATGCATGCCAAATATCAAGTTGCTATCTTCAATATTGCAAAAGTTAAAGCCTATGTCAAAGTTTTGGCACGCCGCGGACGGCGGACGAGAGGGCTATGACAATACCTCGGGTTTTCTTCGAAAACAGCCGAGCTAAAAATGAATGAAAAACTGAAAAATAATTTGGATGAAACTTTAAATAAAAAAAAGACAAAATATGTAAACATCAAACACCTCTCAAGAACATTTGAGCCAATAGAGTTTGCAACAAGACATTAAATGTGGTATTTATATATGTTCCTCAACATCTGTAACATCAAGTCAATTAAATGTCAACATTTATTCCCTCAACTCTTTGAAAGTGAGATAAATATTAATTTCTTGCTTAAATATACTATTAAAATTATAGTAAAAACACATTTTCCAACATCGCTGATCTTTATTGCTGTAGATATTCTAATAGTTGAAGTGATCCGGTTTTTTTAAAGCATGAAAAATGTACTGTTTAGTGTTACACTGTCTCAAGTCAATAATAAGGACATAAACTTATATGTGACGTCCACTAATCGAGGCTGTAATGTAGCAATTCATGAATTTTATAGTCAAACTAAATATTTAAATCAGATCCGCAAGTTCTTCAAACAGCTTCAGATAGTTCTGTACTAATCATATACTCATAACCTACAGCTCATTTCACAGTGGACTTTCTTTCATATAAAGCAACAATAAAAATGATGCATGTACTTTGCAATTATTTTACACTGAAGTTAAATGCTAAAGAGTCCATCAAAACCAGGAAAGATCATTGGACATAATAATCACTTGACCATCATCTGCATCAATCTGAACAATAATTGCCATTGTTTCATTCAGGTCTCCCTCATTACCACAATGTTCATCTTCAGACTCTTGAACACAATGTGTGATTTGAAAATTCACAGGTGTAGCTGTTAGACCATTTTCAGAATTCTGTGATGCCTCCAAACTAGTTCCTTTGCACAAACTGCCATTTTCACCAATATCCATACATGTACTATTACTCGTTCCGTCTTCAATGACCACTGATTTATTGCTTTCTAGTTTTCCACACCTGTTTATCAATACCTCATTATTTTCTTCTGTATTTGCATATCCTTCCTCAGCCATTTCCAGCGCCATTTCTCCGTTGGACATATCATCATCACTGGACATTATGATATAATTGAAATCTTTATTATCCTGAATAATACTCGGCATTCTATCATACAGGTCTCCCCCATTACCACAATGTTCATCATCAGACTCTTGAACACAATGTGTGATTTCAAAATTTACAGGTGTAGCTGTAAGACCATTTTCAGAAGTCTGTGATGCCTCCAAACTAGTTCCTTTGCACAAACTGCCATTTTCACCAATATCCATCCCATTTCGTGTTCCATCTTCAATGAACATTGATTTACTACTTTCTAGTATTCCATGACTGTTCATCAATGCCTCATTATTTTCTTGTGTATTAGTACGTTCTTCCTGAGCATTTCCCAGTGCCATGTCTCCGTTGGACATATCATTACTATCATGCTCTTCAGAATTACCCAACGTAGCATCAGATTTTGTTTCAAGCAAAATATAAGCATTCTCCATTCCATTAAATTTATCTGCGATATTTTCATGACTTAAAATATGCCTGGATAGAGATCTTTCTGTCAACAATTTCTTGCACATTAAACACTGATATTTGTAGTCCGGCACTTTGACCGTGGCTTTTTTCTTCGCAGACTGGTGCGTTATGACGTGACATTCTCTGATATGCTTTAGCAAAAGTTTTTCCTTCCCGAAGACCACATCATCGCAAACCATGCATTGAAAGTTCGAGTCACTTCTGTTTGCACTAGTTGAGCTGATCTGGCTGGTAACAGTTGGAGCTCTGGAATAGCCAAAGTTCCCGAGCCAATGAATGTTAGAATGCTTCTGAAGACTTCTTTTACCTTTAAAACTCTCACCGCAAACGCTGCACACAAAGTTTTTATCATTACTGTGCGTTGTTATGTGTGATATAAGATGATCTTTTTGGAAAAATTTCCTGTTGCAAACGGGGCATTGGTAGTCACGTTGATCGAAATGGGTTTTCTTATGCCTTGACATCCCCGTATACTGCACAATCTTTCCGCAAATCTTACACTTTTTTCTGGCGTCCTTATACCCATGTACTTTATTTGAATGCTCTTTCAGTAATAGCAACAAAGGGAACTCTTTGAAGCATTCCGGACAGCTGTATTTCTTTTTATCCCTGACATCTTTCCTGGTGTGGGTCAATAAGTGCTTCTCAAGGGTTGCATGTCGGACGAATTTCTTAGAACAAATCTTGCACTCCAAATTATGGGTGAGCATGTGAAGGTCAAGCCTGTTTTGATACAGAAACTTCTCCGGACACTTGGGGCATTTCATCAAATGTTTGTGACCTTTTATATGTTGATCTAGACCCGTCTTATTTGCAAAGACCACACCACAGTATTGACACTTTTCCACCAACTTGTGTGCTGCCTCGTGTTGCTGTAGCAACCAAGGCGTTGGATAGCTTGAGTTACACACAGAGCATGTGTTCTTTACATTCGGGACTAAACCACAATGTTCATCATCAGACTCTTGAACACAATGTGTGATTTCAAAATTTACAGGTGTAGTTGTAAGACCATTTTCAGAATTCTGTGACGCTTCAACAATAGTTCCTTTACACAAACTGCCATTTTCACCAATATCAATCCCATTTCTTGTTCCATCTTCAATGAACATTGATTTATTACTTTCTAGTGTTCCATAACTGTTCATCAATGCCACATTATTTTCTTCTGTATTTGCATATCTTTCCTCAGCCTTTTCCAGTGCCATTTCTCCGTTGGACATATCATCATCACTGGACATTATAACTTGACTGACATCTTTATCATCCTGAATAATACTCGGCATTCTATCATACAGATCTCCCCCAATACCACAATGTTCATCATCAGACTCTTGAACACAATGTGTGANCTAAAAATGTGACTTCTAGAGTGTTAACAAGGTTTTACTATAGCCATATAAGGAAAACTGCCACGCCCCCTGGCAGCCATGTTTTTCAACCAACCGGAACCATTTTCGAACTCGTCCAAGATATTATTGGGACACATGTTCTGACAAAGTTTCATGAAGATTGGACTAAAAATGTGACTTCTAGAGTGTTAACAAGGTTTTACTATAGCCATATAAGGAAAACTGCCACGCCCCCTGGCAGCCATGTTTTTCAACCAACCGGTACCATTTTCGAACTCGTCCAAGATATTATTGGGACACATGTTCTGAGTAAGTTTCATGAAGATTGGACAATAAATGTGGCCTCTAGAGTGTTAACAAGGTAAATGTTGACGCCGCACGATGGACGACGGACAAAAGGCGATCACAATAGCTCACCATGAGCACGTTGTGCTCAGGTGAGCTAAAAAGACAAAATATGTAAACATCAAACACCTCTAAATAACAACATTTGAGCAAATAGAGTTTGCAACAAGACATTAAATGTGGTATTAATATATGTTCCTCAACATCTGTAACATCAAGAGTCAATTAAATGTCAACATTTATTCCCTCATCTATTTGAAAGTGAGATAAATATTAATTTCTTGCTTAAACATACTTTTAATATTATGGTAAAAACACATTTTCCAACATCGCTGATCTTTATTGTTGTAGATATTCTAATAGTTGAAGTGATCTGGTTTTTTTAAAGCATGAAAAATGTACTGTTTAATGTTACACTGTCTCAAGTCAATAGTAAGGACATAAACTTATATGTGATGTCAACTAATTGAGGCTGTAATGTAGCAATTCATGAATTTTATAGTCAAACTAAAATTTTTAATCAGATCCGCAAGTTCTTCAAACAGCTTCTGATAGTTCTGTACTAATATATACTCATAACATACAGCTCATTTCACAGTGGACTTTCTTTCATATAAAGCAACAATAAAAATTATGCATGTACTATGCAATTATTTTACACTGAAGTTAAATGCTAAAGAGTCCATCAAAACCATGAAAGATCATTGGACATAATAATCACTTGACCATCATCTGCATCAACCTGAACAATAATTGCCATTGTTTCATTCAGGTCTCCCTCATTACCACAATGTCCATCATCAGACTCTTGAACACAATGTGTGATTTGAAAATTAACAGGTGTAGCTGTTAGACCATTTTCAGTATTCTGTGACGCCTCCAAACTAGTTCCTTTGCACAAACTGCCATTTTCACCAATATCCATACATGTACTATTACTCGTTCCGTCTTCAATGACAACTGATTTATTGCTTTCTAGTTTTCCATACCTGTTTATCAAAACCTCATTATTTTCTTCTGTATTTGCATATCCTTCGTCAGCCATTTCCAGCGCCATTTCTCCGTTGGACATTTCATCATCACTGGACATTATGATATAATTGAAATCTTTATTATCCTGAATAATACTCGGCATTCTATCATACAGGTCTCCCCCATTACCACAATGTTCATCATCAGACTCTTGAACACAATGTGTGATTTCAAAATTTACAGGTGTAGCTGTAAGACCATTTTCAGAAGTCTGTGATGCCTCCAAACTAGTTCCTTTGCACAAACTGCCATTTTCACCAATATCCATCCCATTTCGTGTTCCATCTTCAATGAACATTGATTTACTACTTTCTAGTATTCCATGACTGTTCATCAATGCCTCATTATTTTCTTGTGTATTAGTACGTTCTTCCTGAGCATTTCCCAGTGCCATGTCTCCGTTGGACATATCATTACTATCATGCTCTTCAGAATTACCCAAAGTAGCATCAGATTTTGTTTCAAGCAAAATATAAGCATTCTCCATTCCATTAAATTTATCTGCGATATTTTCATGACTTAAAATATGCCTGGATAGAGATCTTTCTGTCAACAATTTCTTGCACATTAAACACTGATATTTGTAGTCCGGCACTTTGACCGTGGCTTTTTTCTTCGCAGACTGGTGCGTTATGACGTGACATTCTCTGATATGCTTTAGCAAAAGTTTTTCCTTCCCGAAGACCACATCATCGCAAACCATGCATTGAAAGTTCGAGTCACTTCTGTTTGCACTAGTTGAGCTGATCTGGCTGGTAACAGTTGGAGCTCTGGAATAGCCAAAGTTCCCGAGCCAATGAATGTTAGAATGCTTCTGAAGACTTCTTTTACCTTTAAAAGTCTCGCCGCAAACGCTGCACACAAAGTTTTTATCATTACTGTGCGTTGTTATGTGCGATATAAGATGATCCTTTTGGAAAAATTTCCTGTCGCAAACGGGGCATTGGTAGTCACGCTGATCAAAATGGGTTTTCTTATGCCTTGACATGCCCGAATACTGCACAATATTTCCGCAAATCTTACACTTTTTTCTGGCGTCCTTATACCCATGTACTTTATTTGAATGCTCTTTCAGTAATAGCAACGAAGGGAACCCTTTTAAGCATTCCGGACAGGTGTATTTCTTTTTATCCCTAACATCTTTCTTGTTGTGGGTCAATAAGTGCTTCTCATGGGTTGCACGTCGAACAAATTTCTTAGAACAAATCTTGCACTTCAAATTATGGGTGTGCATGTGAAGGTCAAGCCGGTTTTGATACAGAAACTTCTCCGGACACTTGGGGCATTTCATCAAATGTTTGTGACCTTTTATATGTTGATCTAGTCCCGTCTTGTTTACAAAGACCACATCACAGTATTGACACTTTTCCACCAACTTGTGTGTTGCCTCATGTTGCTGTAGCAACCAAGGCGTTGGATAGCTGGAGTTACACACGGAGCATGTGTTCTTTACATTCAGGACTGAGTTGCTGTGTTGCTTGGATACATGCCATTTCAACAAATCTTCACTTTGAAAAGGGTGGTTACAAGTCCCGCAATGAAACGGAGCGTTCTGTGTCCCCCATTTGATAAACACCACCAGCTCGTTAACGCTGTCACTTGTCGTCTCAACTTGAGTTTCTTTATCAGCTGACATTGCTGCAAAACAAGGTTCTCGTATGCATAATCTAATGGTTCACTTACACAACAAGAAACTGTCGGAGACGGGTGATGCTCCCCAAAGGTTTTTTTTTGTCACAATATTTGCACTGTATATTCAGATAAAAGGAAACGTCTCGAGGGGAATAACTTTGGACATTATAAAACGATGGATGCATCTCCTCAAGGTAGTTAAGCTTCCCATAAAGCTTCATTGAATTCCAGTCAGAAGTTGGGNCTAGTCCCGTCTTATTTGCAAAGACCACACCACAGTATTGACACTTTTCCACCAACTTGTGTGCTGCCTCGTGTTGCTGTAGCGACCAAGGCGTTGGATAGCTTGAGTTACACACAGAGCATGTGTTCTTTACATTCGGGACTAAACCACAATGTTCATCATCAGACTCTTGAACACAATGTGTGATTTCAAAATTTACAGGTGTAGTTGTAAGACCATTTTCAGAATTCTGTGACGCTTCAACAATAGTTCCTTTACACAAACTGCCATTTTCACCAATATCCATCCCATTTCTTGTTCCATCTTCAATGAACATTGATTTATTACTTTCTAGTGTTCCATAACTGTTCATCAATGCCACATTATTTTCTTCTGTATTTGCATATCTTTCCTCAGCCTTTTCCAGTGCCATTTCTCCGTTGGACATATCATCATCACTGGACATTATAACTTGACTGACATCTTTATCATCCTGAATAATACTCGGCATTCTATCATACAGATCTCCCCCAATACCACAATGTTCATCATCAGACTCTTGAACACAATGTGTGATTTCAAAATTTACAGGTGTAGCTGTTAGACCATTTTCAGAAATCTGTGACACTTCCAAACTAGTCCCTCCTTTACACAAATTTCCATTTTCACCAATATCCATCCCATTTCTTGTTCCATCTTCAATGAACATTGATTTACTACTTTCTAGTGTTCCATGACTGTTCATCAATGCCTCATTATTTTCTTGTGTATAAGTACGTTCTTCCTGAGCATTTCCCAGTGCCATGTCTCCGTTGGACATATCATTACTATCATGCTCTTCAGAATTACCCAAAGTTGCATCAGATTTTTTTTCAAGCAAAATATAAGCCCTCTGTCTTCCATTCAATTTATCTGCGAGATTTTCATGACTTAAAATATGCCTGGATAGAGATCTTTCTGTCAACAATTTCTTGCACACTAAACACTGATATTTGTAGTCCGGCACTTTGACCGTGATTTTTTTCTTATCTGACTTGCGCCTTATGACGTGACAATCTCTGATATGCTTAAACAAAAGTTTTTCCTCTTCGAAGTCCACATCATCACAAACCACGCATTGAAAGTTGGGGTCACTTCTGTTTGCACTAGTTGAGCTGATCTTGCTGGTAACAGTTGGAGCTCTGGAATAGCCAAAGTTCCCGAGCCAATGAATGTTAGAATGCTTCTGAAGACTTCTTTTACCTTTAAAA
>VMBQ01005905.1:19991-35074 GCA_007657795.1 Dreissena rostriformis | reverse complement strand
TGACATTTCACCACTCAAAATGTGCAGCTCCATGAGATACACATGCATGCCAAATATGAAGTTGCTATCTTCAATATTGCAAAAGTATTCATAAAATAAGCGATTTGGGCCACATATATTTGACCTCTGACCTTGAAGGATGACCTTGACCTTTCACCACTCAAAATGTGCAGCTCCATGAGATACACATGCATGCCAAATATCAAGTTGCTATCTTCAATATTGCAAAAGTACTCATAAAATGAGCGATTTGGGCCACATATATTTGACCTCTGACCTTGAAGGATGACCTTGACCTTTCACCACTCAAAATGTGCAGCTCCATGAGATACACATGCATGCCAAATATCAAGTTGCTATCTTCAATATTGCAAAAGTACTCATAAAATGAGCGATTTGGGCCACATATATTTGACCTCTGACCTTGAAGGATGACCTTGACCTTTCACCACTCAAAATGTGCAGCTCCATGAGATACACATGCATGCCAAATATCAAGTTGCTATCTTCAATATTGCAAAAGTACTCATAAAATGAGCGATTTGGGCCACATATATTTGACCTCTGACCTTGAAGGATGACCTTGACCTTTCACCACTCAAAATGTGCAGCTCCATGAGATACACATGCATGCCAAATATCAAGTTGCTATCTTCAATATTGCAAAAGTATTCATAAAATAAGCGATTTGGGCCACATATATTTGACCTCTGACCTTGAAGGATGACCTTGACCTTTCACCACTCAAAATGTGCAGCTCCATGAGATACACATGCATGCCAAATATCAAGTTGCTATCTTCAATATTGCAAAAGTATTCATAAAATGAGCGATTTTGGCCACATATATTTGACCTCTGACCTTGAAGGATGACCTTGACCTTTCACCACTCAAAATGTGCAGCTCCATGAGATACACATGCATGCCAAATATCATATTGCTATATTCAATATAGCAAAAGTTATTGCAAAATGTTAAAGTTGGCGCAAACCAACCAACAAACCAACCAACCAACAGACCAACAGACAGGGAAACAACAATATGTCCCCCACTACTATAGTGGGGGACATAAAAAAGGCATTAATCAATACTACATTACCACAAGCATGCACGTTCTGTCAGAGCATTAATGAACTAGCTTCATAGAGATTGGGAAAAGTTGAAAACTATCAGACTTTTCTGCAGTTAGACTGGGATTTTAAACGGGTGAGGAAATAGATTGTGATTGCTGGAATTTAAATGGCTGATTGCTTTACAGGTATTATTTGTTAACGGACTGACTTGAAAATTAGGGCGAATTTAAAATCACTATTATGCAAACAAAATCATAACACAATTATTCAGAAGTTTAAAAAATTAATAGTGCTGATTTTGATTTCAATCGAGTGTGATTGTGCCTAACCAAGCGTGATCTCAGACATAATCTTTAACAGCATGCTTCTACCGTCTGCAACAAAATGCTAATTAGTGATCTGATCACAAACACTGCCCTTGGGGCTTGTTTGTACACAATGTAGTGACTTAATATGCTCCAGTCATGTACCGGTAAGGGTGTTATCTGTGTATTAATGTTGATGTTTCTGGAGATTTATACGGCCTGAACACAGGAGTTTAGAGAGGGCATTTGAAAAAAGGTGGGTCCATTTTTTTTTCAATCGCCAATTTCATGAAAATCTTTTTTTTTATTGCCAACCAGGAATTGTAATAGCCAAATGCGATTTTGGCGATCGGTAACGCTAACGTAGCATTATAGAGGTAATAGATAATCCACTGATATGATAACATTACTAGAGAATCGAAGATTTAAGCCGCATCACACAGTCATACATGCCATACGTCCCAGATCGTCCGGGAAAGTCCCGGAAATGGTACCCTGTCCCGCAGTCCTGGAAATCTTTCAAATGTCCCGGATTTTATTAAAACCTGTATGTTCCTTATGTTAAGCACATCTGTGCTTGCCACTAATATTGCGTCGTCTCCAAGGCAATGCCTGTCCGATTAGGCAATTACCCTACCTGTCAAAATCGATCAATCACAGTAAAACAAAAGGGGTTTATTCGTTGTTAATTGGCTTGCTCAAATTTGATGGCTGTGTAGTTTTTACGGTTTACGCGATGCACATTTGTAAATAAATCCAGTTTCACTCGGATTTTCGCGCCTTCACGATGTCTGATTCATGCACACTCATAATGCGACAAACAACATGCCTTTATGCTCAGCGCCTACAATGTAAGTTTTAACAGTTTGACGTCATAGCTCACACCGCGCGTGCCACCCATAACAACGTCTGCATTCATCACCCGTGTTACATGCAGTCGACTTTTTAAGTGTATACAGTGACTGAAAATTCAATCAGCACTGAACTATCTAATAGACATAAGCTTAACCAATAAGGCGCATTTTGCTGTTTTTAGTATAAGAATTTTTTTCTAATACGAAAAATTTGGCTTGTATCTAGTAACGGAAGAAGTAATGTTTAATTTGACGTTAATAGATCTTGTGTATTTTGGCTTTTCGGACTTTACGATGTGAATTCTAATTTATTCTTCTTGTTTAAATAATGATTTATTTTGTGCATTGATCTTTTGGATGTTAAATTTGTTTACTCCAGGTAAGTTACATGAGTAATTTAACTTATTAGATATCGCGAAAAAATGCGTACCAAAAATGCATATATGTCGCTATATGTATACATGTCCCGGAAAAGTGGCAAAAGTCCCGGAAAATTGAGCACAGTGTCCCGGAAAATTTATGGCATGTATGACACAGTCATGTACGCTGACACAGAAGCATAGCGCGAAATTCTCAGGTAACTTTCCAGTCGCCAAACTGTGATGATTGCTGTCCAATCGGTAACGAGAATGTGTATGAGGGCGTGGTTAACTGTCGACTATTTGTTTTTGATTAATGTCGGTCATTTAATGAGCGTTTAAGCAATTTGGTGCTCTTTTCTAACACGAAAAACACGTGGCTTGTATCTAGTAATGGAAGTAGTAATGTTTAATTTCACATTAATAGATCTAGTGTACTTCGGATAGGCTTTCAAACTTAGCAATTTACGATGTGAAAAAAAATTCGTACCAAAAAGGCATATATGTCTGTATATATCGGTATATGTATAAATGTCCCGGAAAATCGCATGTATGGGATTGGGATTTTTTCGTGCAAAGTCAACTGATTTGGGAAAAACTAATCAACTAAAAGACTAAGTTATGTTAAATAACTCTTTTTAATAATTTAAATACGAATAACAAATTGTATACATTATAGTTATATGCTCTTTTGGATTTAATTGAAATAAATCAAGATGATTATAATCATAAGACAGTTCTTTCTAAAAAATAATAATTGGGAATTGGGAAAAAATAATCATTTTGGGAATTTTTCGTATAGTTTTTCTTTGGGAATGGGTCACATAGACACGCCAGGAAAAGGCCTGCCTTTTAAGAGGAAAATAAATTAATATGCATGCACACAAATATAATGAATGCGAAAACATATCGTTGAGTACATTTAGGCTTTACTGACTTAATAATGCAATGGCGTTACCATTGTTGAATCACATATTACCCTTCGACTTCCCAGACACATGACAAAATTACAACAAAGGGAAGGAACTCGTTTATTGAAGACGAACCGGTCTATCTTGAAAACAAACGGACCTATTGCTTCTCGCAAATCTGTGTGCAAAGATTTCAATACATAAATTTGTGCATTCATATCCCACAACGGTAATATGATCGATTATAATTATTTTATTTTGAGATAACGGTTTAAATGAATTGTTTTCGATTTTCATTATTGACAGTAGTCAGTATACTAATTTTAAGTGAAATGTTGTAGGGACGACGAAGAAACTAAGAGACGTGTTCAGTACGATAAATACAAATAAGGAACACTTTTTAACAAACGAAGTATGAAACGCTATTACTTCAATATTGACCTGTGACAGCACGGTTTTAGGTCAAAACGTAGCTGCGAGACCCAACTCATAGGTTTCACCCAAGAGATTGCTAACAATCTAGAACTTGGTCAGCAGTCTGATGTCATTAAAATGGATTTCAGTAAAGCCTTTGACAAAGTAGATCGACATAAACTTATCCACAAACTTAAGCATATTAAACATAGGTCTTCTCTTGGGTCCGCTCTTTCCTCCATAACAGGTTACAACAAGTTCTTGTCGAAGGTAAAAGTACCGATAGGCTACCAGTCCTCTCTGGAGTCCCTCAGGGTTCGGTCCTCGGCCCTTGCCTCTTCCGCGCTTACATTAATGATCTACCAGAAAGCACCAACAGTCGGGCCCGCCTCTTTGCTGATGATACTGTCGTTTATCTCACCATCAAATCCTTATCTTCCGCAGAAATCTTACAGCAGGACCTGCACCTTTTAGAGTTATGGGAGCGGGAATGGTCAATGGAATTTAATCCCGTCAAGTGTGAGATCCTAAGAATCCATAAAAAACGAAAGCCTCTCATATTACCCTATAGATTACATAACATGGAACTCAGGTCGACCAAACAGTCAAAATATTTAGGAGTCACCTTAGGTCAAAATCTCAATTGGGCCCCTCATATAAACAACATTACATCAAAGGCCAAAAATACTCTCCGTTTCATTAAAAGGAATGTCAAAACTGACAACAAAAAGGTCAAAGAAGCTGCTTACAAAACATATGTCCGCCCCCAAGTTGAATACTGTTCCACAGTCTAGGACCCCTGGCAGAAATACCTCATATACAAAATTGAAATGATCCAGAGATCGGCAGCCCGCTATATACTAAATGACAACAGTCACACCAGTAGTGTCTCCGTGGGATTTCGGCCCTAAATTGGAAAACCCTAGAATATAGAAGACGCCAGGCCACTCTTGTCATGTTCTACAAAATCAGAAATGAGTTAGTTGCAGTGGAGCATCACCATCGTATTCCCACCAGAAACCTAAATTACCTAATCCCACATTCCAAAACAAATTACCACCTAAACTCCTTCTTGCCCAGGGCTACCAGGCTATGGAACTGTCTACCAACCTATATACAGTCCAGCCCCAACCTACTGACCTATGTCAGTCGGTTGGATTCTCACCAGCTCTAGACCCCTCACTTCTGTTTTTAACTTTAGCTTTCCTGTAGATCTTTTTAACTTTCTAATCCTTTGCACATAATTTAAACAAAACTAACACGCTGTTTTCCAGACAAGCGCCTGTCAGTTATAATCGAGCACGATTGTAGACAGTATTAAGTTGAAGTTGAAGTTGACATAGTCTTTTGCCAAAGGTTATCCTTGTTTTAACTCACGCTCGAACTTTAAGGATTGCTACAGGATGCTACCCAAAAAACCCTCCTGTAAGTGGACCCACTCACCGTCGAGGAACTCTGGAGTCGCTTCAAATCCATGATAGAGGTTGGAATCTCTAGTTTTGTCCCGGCCAAGAAAATTGAGTCCAAAAAGTCTCTCCCATGGGTCACAAAAGAAATCAAAAAGCCAATCCACAAGAGAGACATGCTCTATGCCAAATATATAAAATACAAAACTCCCTAAAATCACAGTCCAATCTGGCAAAAAGTTTAACATCTTAAAATACTCATTAGAAATAAAATAAAACAAAGCCTACAACTCCTACTTGGAAGATATCCTGGATATTGCAGCGAACAACACTGAGGAAGGCAAATTTTCTTCAAAGAAGCTGTACACTCTCCTAAAAAACTCAAAACAAGACTCAGAAACTATCTCTACCCTAGAAGACCAACTGACTGGAACCCTTAAATCAGATAACAAAGAAAAAGCAAACATTCTAAATAGTCAGTTTCAATCTGTATTTTCAGGTACCACCCCCCTATCTCTGAAGCAGTCCTGCTTGCAGAAGCTACGCAGAAAGATACATCAGCAGCTCCTCGGCAATCCTAAGATGGAGGTCATCTCAATCAGTAAAGTGGGCATCCTCAAACTCCTAGGCAACCTAAAGGTGGACAAAGCGGCAGGCCCAGACCAGATTAGACCAGTGGTACTAAAGGAGCTGCGACATGAGCTATCTGATTTCATCAAAATTCTTTTTCAGAAATCCCTGTCAACTGGTGAGATCCCACGTGAATGGGCCAAGGCAAATGTATGCCATGTCTGTAAAAAATGAGACACCAGTGACCCGGCAAACTATCGTCCTATCTCTCTGACCTGTATCCTCTGTAAAATCCTACAACATGTAGTTGCTTCTCACCTTTCCAAGCACTTCAACATCCACAACATTCTGTATGAACTTCAGCATGGCTTTCGAGACCGACGCTCCTGTGAGACCCAACTGATTGAGTTAAGGGACCAGCTTGCCAACAACCTAGCAGTAGTCCGCCAAACTGATCTCATCCTTCTTGACTTCAGTAAGGCCTTTGACAAGGTGAACCATCTGAAACTCCTCTAACTCCTCCAAAAATATGGCGTCTCCTCTCAGGTTCTAGGCTGGACCCGTTCCTTCCTATTTGGTAGAAGTCAGACAGTTGTTTTGGATGGTGAGTGCTCCACAGAAGTCCCGGTGACCTCTGGTGTCCCCCGAGGCTCTGTCCTTGGACCACTTCTCTTTCTGACCTATATAAATCAACTCCCTTCTTTCGTCACCAAATCCGACGTTCGCCTTTTTGCAGACGATACGGCTATTTACCTCACTGTCGACTCTCTTTCAGATTGTGCATCTCTGCAACAAGACCTTGACAAGCTACAGGAATGTGAACAAGAGTGGGACATGGAATTTAACCTATCCAAATGCCAGGTCCTAGACATCACAAGGAACCACAACGTCATTAAACCCAGTTAATGTTTCCATGGCCAAGCTCTTGAGTTTGTCTCTGATGCTAAATATCTTGGACTCGATCTCTCTTCCTACCTCAGCTATAAGACACACATTGGCAAAATCACCAAAAATGCAAACACATCACTAGGCTTCATTAAAAGGAACATTACAACACAAAATAAAAAGGTACGAGAACTCGCCTACAAGTCTCTGGTCCGACCAAAAGTTGAGTACGCTTCCACTGTCTGGAGCCCATGGACCAAAACTGCCATCAATCAAGTGGAAAGCGTGCAGAACCGGGCTGCACGCTGGGTGCAGCGAGATTTCTCTCCCTTTTCCAGTGTCTCGGCCATGGTACAAGATCTAGGCTGGAGATCGCTTGCAGATCGTAGAAATGACAGCAAACTCATCATGTTCTACGAAATCTATCACAACCTTGTTGCCATACCTCTTCCACAATATATACAAGCACCAATCCGCTTCACTAGACACATGCACCCACTGTATCTACAAAAGGTAAAACAGGATCACTCTACCACTATTACTCCTTTTTCCCACACAGCATCACACTATGGGACAAGTTCTCAGCTGATATCGCTACCCCTACCGGATCTTGCGAAGTTTAAGAGGGCAGTGGTAAATGTGCGGTTCTAGTCTTCTAAATGATGTTTTTAACCCTCACTTTTATCTGTCACTTTCACTCAACTCTTTTAACCACTTGATTTCACTCCATTTTTCTGGAGACTTCAAGCTTTTAGTCTCACTACCCAACAATATCTTGTGTTGGGTCTTTTTTGCTTTTCACTCTCACTAATGTTCCTGACGCGCACCTTTTCCCTGCCTATAATACTCGACGAGCGGTTGGCAGTAAACAGAGATAGAGATAGATAGATTGCATTTTTAGCCAGAGTTTCCTATTGTCTGTATAAAACTGTGTTACATAATATGATGTGCATTTAACAGTTTTGACAGTGACGGACTTTTTTACCACTAGTTGTTTATGCCCGTACAAAGATCTATCAATAACTCTCGATTGGTCATTGTCGACTCGGGTACTACTTAAATGTACCCCGGGTGCTAAAAGTATACTTAAATGTACACCAGACGCGCTTAATATACTAAAACGTACCCGGCAAATTAAGACTGTACCCGAGTTTTATTTTCGCCCAAAATCCGATGTTGTAAAACGCGCTACGGAATACGAAACAAAATTCTCTTTGAACAAAACCTGCATCAACATGCTTATGAGTATGTGTTTCGATAATATAGAGACCATTTTACAAAATATTGACATACATATGAATATAATTAATTTGAAAAAAAACATTAGCCGACAACGACCAATTAAGCGTTAGAATTCACGGGTACATTTTAGTATATTTTCCGTAACCGGGTACATTTAAGTATACTTTACAGTACCCGGGGTACATTTAAGTAGTTCCCAAGCCGACAATGACCAATCGAGCATCAATAACCACAGATTGAAAACATCAATGCTAGATTTCAGTAGATCTCCCGGCTCTCTGTTATCTGGCGTCATAAAGCTTATATCAAAATTTATAGTCTGAAGTGAACTTTGTGATTTTAACATAAATAGTTCCGGAAATACTAGTTAGCGCAACCTTTAAAGATTTCATTCCGAGGTAGATTATTTTATTGAAAAATAGATATCAGCCTTTGTTGAAAACTGTTTTATTTCTTTATAATTATTTTTTTATGTAATTATCACTTTGAAGGTAATGTAACATCTATAAGCGGAAATACACTTAGTGATTTTAACTAAACTAGTTCCAGAGATACTGATGAGCGAAACTTTGTAAGATTTGAGGGCGAGGCAGACTTTTTTAAATTAAAAAGAACATATCTTTCATCGCCTAAACTGTCATTATTCCGTTATTAATAGTGTTTTTTTAAGTATCATTTAAAAGGTAATGTATAACCGAAATGAAGTTTGGGATTTTAACTATATTAGCGAAACTTTGTAAGATTCCAGGTAGAGACAAACCTGTTTATTGAAAAGTATCTGCTTGTCTAAAACTTTAGTATTTCTGTTTATCCTACAGCTAAATGATTTTTTAGAACATAATAGGACCCATACAGAAAAGATAAGGTTTATCCCACACCTATGTTTATCCCACACCTAGTCGTGTGTGGAGGAAGGTCATATTACTCGGAATCAACTATAAAGTATTCATGTTTAGTAAAATTGAATCAGATTCAACAAAACAAACAATTTGATACCAAGATGAAATATATTTTAACACAAAATGCAAAACAAACTGCAGTTTTTTTTTTTTTTTTTTTTTTTTTATAAAGTTAACATTTTTTATAAAAATGTACAACATCAAAAAACATACAGCCTCAAAAATGAACTTAAATAATTCCGCTGATGTTCACTTTATAGCCTAAACCGATTGATTTCTTTATTAAATTTTCGTAATAAAATCTATGTATAATATACAAATTAACTCAACAAAACAAATAAAGTGATGTTCTCTCTTTAATTAGGGATGATCAATGTAAGCAAGATAATGGTCTCGAATAAACATTGTGATAGGGCACGAAAGCATTCTCTCGATGGGAGATGATGTCCCCAGTGTGGATTGAATGCGTTAATGGGTATGCCTGTGACACCACATGTCCGGACACGTGTATATAACATTATAAGATAACACGCTTCACCTTCTTATAACATTAAACATGAAAATCTAGACCAAATTTATGCTAAGGTTTATAACTCTTATAAGGATGCAATTTAAAATTGTTCCTAGTAATCATCAAAAACAGAACAACTATTTATTTAAAACATATAGATCTATTATGTGAGGATATACAGTTTATTTCCTGCTAATTTATATTTATTGTATGCATTTCAAAGGTCAATCAAGTGGATCGATGCGGATATTGACCGCATTATTAATGAACCGTCGATCTGGTTTATCACGTGACTGAAATCTCGGGGCCGCGAGAATCGACAAAAACTCGCGATAACACAATTTTGTGTATATTGATAGATCTTTGGCCCGTATCGTTTTTTGTTTTAATCCGCTATGCTCTCAAGCATACCAGTGCTTATCGTGTTTTTTTTTAAAGATCTGTACATAAACATTTATTTATAAAATTTGGTTTCTTATAAGAATGTACTTTTTCACATGGACATGTTTACTTTGAAAATAATGATGTGCAGTAACAACCGAATAAATGTGATATTAGTTACTCTTACCCACTACCCATCGTGTGTATGCGTGTACATTCATAGAAAGTTCAGAATGTAATATATCTGGTGTTACAAAATATGATGTCCTCATCTTAGACAGATTGAAATATTTGGATATCATATGCAATTCGCGCGGTTTGTTTGTTGACAACGTTGCTAGGGTAACAGGATATGCGTTTTATTCATCAAACAAATCAGACAAATATTTGATTAAGAATTGTAAACTTAAATGTTAAACACTCTTGTTTTTGGCGGCCATGACAGTTTTACATGATATGGTGGTGCTGGAAACTTGCGCAAATATGTAATCAAAAGAGGATTTACATAACAAATAAAGTTGCCAGCTATGTAGAAACAAGTTATTTATTAAATAGAATACTAACTTTTTACGGTTCGTTGCCCAGACGGGCAACTATTTCTAGTACTTTGGTCACTCGTCCAAATAGTAAGTAGCCCATAACCAAGCACACGTCATAAAACTGTTTCAAGCGTTTTTTTAAAGCTAGTAGCACAGACGGAAACACACATTTTGAAATTGTCTAGCCCGGACTTTTATTGAGTCCTTTCCTTTGTATAAGCACATCAAAATTGAAAACCGCAACTTGAATGTGTTGACCGTCTATAAACAAATGTGTATTACACAAACGACTTGTGCCATGTATTTGCTGTGTGGCAGTAATCACAACACACAGATTTGGTAATTGAAGCAATTATTTTTCATTGTGGTGTGATGAGTTAATATATAATTGTATTGTGACACAAAGCAAAACCGAATGTTCGATATGTTTCGTCACAACCGTTCTGATTAGAATGTAGACAAATGGAGATGTTTAAAGTATGAGTTTTCAGAATTTTTATAATAAGAGGGCCATGATGGCCCTAAGCGCTCACCTATATTACCTCACATTAAAGATTTTTTAAGATATTGACTGGTGCTTAAGTTTCAAGACACAAGTGAGTCTGATTTGTACTTGGCCTAAATATTGTCAAGGCAAACATACTGTCAAAGTCTCATAAAGATTGAGTCATAAATTTGCCCTCTAGACAGACACCTTAAAAACCGCTCCCCAGAGACCCAAAGGAACTAAACTATTCCCGGTAGATTTTAGAGTGTTAACAAGGTTACCCTATGGCTATACTATTAATGCTTCTTCTAGAGTGTTAAAAATGTTTTACTATACCAATGTAAGGAAAACTTTCCCGCCCCCTGGCGGCCATGTTTTTCAACCGACCGGAACCATTTTTCTAAATCAGCTGAGATAAAATTGAAACAAATGTTCTGATCAAGTTTGATGAAGATTCGACAATAAATATAACTGCTAGAATGTTTACCAGGTTTAACAAAAGCCGTATAAGGAAAACTGCCCCGTGCCCTGGTGGCCAGGTTTTTCAACGAACCGAAACTCTTTTCGAACTAAGCCGAGATATCATTAAACAAATGTTCTGACCAATTGTCACGAAGATTGGATTATAAATGTGAATTCAAGAGTGTTAACAAGGTTTCAATATAGCCATGTAAGGAAAACTAACCCGCTCCCCCGGCGGCCATGTTTTTCAACGAACCAGAACCATTTTAAAACTCAGCTGATATATCATTAGAACGCGTTTCTGACCTAGTTTTATGAATATTTGACTATAAACGTGACATCTTGTGTCAACACGCCTTTTCTTTAATTTGACATAGTGACCTTGTTTTGACCACATGAATGCAGTTTCAAACTCGGCCAATATATAACAGGGAAACATACTCTGACAAATGTTTATGAAGATCGGACAAAAAATGTGGCCTCTAGAGTGTTAACAAGGTACATTTTGACAACGGACTCACGACGCACGACGCACGAGTAACGCCGGAAAAAGGCGATCACAAAAGCTCATCATGAGCACATTGTGCTAAGGGGAGCTACAAACGTACGACCGTTACTTGTTGACCATCAATCATTCTGACCGAAAGCAAATTTTCACAAAAATGGCAAACATTATGAAGATGATACAAGATGGAAAGGGTTCTTTAACACACCACACACCGCACGATGACAGACGCCTGGTGATTACATTAGCTCATCGTCAGCACTTCATGCTCACGTGAGCTATAAATGATAACTTATGAATAATGTCATGTTTTGGTTGACCAAACATGCTCCTTATCACAACATTCAGACTCCCTGTGGCGAATCAATTCTTTATTTTTTGTTGAGGAATGTGTTTTTTTTGTAAATTTCACCACATTAGAATTTATTTTGTCTTTATATAATTTGATAGTTCCTGGTTCCTTTATTTCCTACAGTTACACTGAATACTGAGTAAGTTTCTTTATTTTTATTTTTCTCCAAGCCTAAACAAATAACCAAGGCAAATAATTCAATAATAAAATCCAACAAACATCACATTCACACAAGTTCAAGTATATAATTTATAATTTGAAGTTAATATCCAAATTGAATCATAAGTCAAAAGGTTTAAGCATTATAGATTTAATCCAAACAGTCTCTAGGTGGAACTCTTGGTAGAAACTCGATCTAATGTTTAGTGGTGGTATTTAAGAGTTTAGTTACATGTCGTTTCCGCGTCTTCACGACTACATATGGTATCGACCTGCCCCTGTGACCTTTCAGCGGGAAATACTTAATTTTGAGCCAAATTAGGTCAAATTGTCCTCGGCTGCCCGGGTATTCGCCAAAGAGATAATTTAGATCCAAATAGACCAGCGCACGATGGCCAATGAGACCTTAATGTGCGCTGGTAGACAATTAGAAGACAATTCATGCCTGGTTGTCCTAAAAAGGACATTAGCTGGATTAGCGGAGCCGCCCGCAGAAGTTCCCCTATCCGACAAGTCTTCAAGAAAATCTTCTGCGGGTGACTCTCGCCCCAGTCGGGACGTGCACGCTCCAGCAGCTGACCGAGAACTCTAATGTTCAAACACTGTCGGCCCCTTATATACCATCCAATCCTGTCAATCAGAATGTTAATACTGACCAATCGTAGTCAAATTGGCGCGCAGGCACTCACTTGAAGTTATTGGTGCCTAACTGGCTATTGTTATTCAAAGGTCTTGTCACTGTATTGTTAAGAACTCATGGAAATTCAGTATGCGCCACCTGCGCCACTGTAATGTTAAGAACTTATGGAAAGTTCATTTAAGTACAAATGCAATTACATATACATTTGAATACAGAAATAAAATGAAACATAAAACTCGTGAATTTCACGACACTCCCATTGATGCTGTTAGTGCTAAGTGTCTTCTTTCAACATTGTTCGGTCACAAATTTACATTACCGTGATAACACAGATGTCTTAAAACACCCATGATAATAGCCAACCTGTAACCCTTTCAAAAGTTTATTGATATATTATAGTGATAGTTCAGTAGATGTACATGTAACAGGGAATTTCTACATTGGTTAAAATTATTATACAGTTCTACTGGTACGAAATAAAGATTTTTGCAAATGTATTTCAACAGCTTGAGATATTTGCAAAAATAACATTCTTAACGGAGAGTTTACATTCTGTCCAGCCGTGTGTAACCACATGAAAACCCCGTTGATGCTGCACGCTGGGAATACCACTTACCTTTTCCGGCGGTGATTCTCATATGAGCTCAAGCAGCTTAATGATTAAGCTCGGATGTGTGTTGATTTAAATGTCAAATCAAGAAAAGTGTACGGGACAATAAATTGGAAAGGTGAACAGTCACAGGTGTGTACATTTTATTGCAAAGGTTAAATGATAAGTATATTTTATATCGAGTTTAAAAACCTTTTAACTCGTGTGCACAAAATCTAGGCTAGCGACTTAAGCGATGGCCGCCATATTGGACTGGCCTTAATTAATGTAAACATGTGGTTGCATGTTTGTATCACAACAGGATTATTGTGAAAGGATTTATTAATAAAAGTAACTGTCTTTACTAAACATATGATTTATCTTGCATTTAAAGACAAAAAACAGATGAAATGTCGATTTTATGATTTAGTAATTGGCATAGAAAGACAGAAAAACTGGCTTTGTTGTTGACGTTTGACTAGTCCAAATAATTAAACGTAATCTACCGCTTACTATATCGACCTTACATTTATAGGAGTAACGTTTGACCTCCTTGATTTGGTGTTTTTAATATACATTTTCTCGCGTTCCTCTCGTCTTATTCACTTTGACTTTGTTCTTCTGTGTGAAGCATGGCATTCTTCTAGTTGACATATAACATTGGAAAGTTTTGATCATTTCGAATGTGCTAGGCCAAAATTTAACAAAAAAGCTTAACGTAATAGTGGTGGTCTTGTTGTTTACTATAAAAATATTTATTCAGCTAACGTCGAAGTGATAGAACATAATACATGTGTTTTTTATGCCCCCGAAGGTGGGCATATAGTGATCGCACTGTCCGTCTGTCTGTGCGTCCGTCTGAAATTCCGTCACACTTTGCGTTTAGGTTTTGCGTTTAGATATCGAAAAATGTGGAAAAAGGGGGCATATGTCATCCAATGGTGACAAGTATTGTTTATGCAGGGTTCGCCAAAACTTGAAAAATCTGTCAGTCATTCGGACTGACAGACTTGAAATTTTTGTCAGTCCGAATCATTTTCTGTCAGTCCTACTGTCCGACTAAACTATAACAGCAAAACATTACAAAAGAGAGTACCATTTAGATGTTTATTGGTTCTGATCACATTAAAATACAATAAAAACATGTTCAAAGTCGATATAATTAAACAATTATTCTAATAATAATAAACCACATATAAACCAAAGGCATACTTTTAAGACTTATTCTTTTTGTCAAACTGTTTTTTAGCCTCCACAGCTCTACAAATCCATGTTCTTGAAAAGTCAGGGTGATATCCAATCAAGTTTGACGTAATTGCACACACCCATTCACATTACTCTGGATGACTTCAATTTCTGTTTATTAGCCAATTTAACAAGTTCTAAAACAACACCTATTGTTAAAATATTTTCTCATAGCTGAGGTGGTTGATTTCCAGGTTCAATTAAATGAATGACTTTCACACCTATTTCTTGATAGAAAGGCCCATGATAATTACCACCATCCATTCTTGTTGTCTGAAATAACACAAAACATATT
>VMBQ01005905.1:8414-18422 GCA_007657795.1 Dreissena rostriformis | reverse complement strand
AGTTCATGCTGAGTTTTATGACTCTTTAAAAATGCACACAAACCTTGTTTCTTTTAATCACCAAATAACTGATACAATATTTATTTAAAAAAAATACGAACTATTACGTGATGATCATATCGATAACATAAACTATTCAAATCTTCAAATATATTAGATAAAATTGCTTCGCATCCTTTTATTGTTCAGGAACCTGTTCAAACATATCGGTCCCTGTATTGTTCTTCAGTAACGCGCGCGAGTATTCATGGGCGGTAATCCGGGAGTTATCGATTTCTGGGATTGTCGATACGGCGGTCTGTAAATCTATAAATAGGACTAAAAATGGGACTCTAAATATAGTGCACATAAGCCCCGCCTTTTCATCGTTTTTCATCGCTACGCATGCGCAATGAAGTTAGCGCAAACAATCGCAAACAAACGCTTAAAATCGGTTTAAAACGGTTTAAAACGGTTAAAAACGCAATCGCTATTAATCGCAACCTTGCGGAACACAATCGCTAACTCTACTGTATATGATTAATGTCTGCACACTACATTATATCAATCCAGTAAAAAGAGAGAACATGGGTACCAAAGGCAGTAAACACATCAGTGGTAACGAACTGGACGAATTTAAGCAGAAACAGTATTATGAGATAAAGTTATCACCACAGCAGATACCGATGGCACATTATCAGTGTGTTATGCATCAAGATAGTAAAACATGGTTACCAGCAAGTTATTTCTAAAATTAATTACAGATCCTACAACATTCAATCACCTGATGGGGGTTTAGACAGCAGGAATCAACAATTCAATTACTCATGACAACAAACGATCAAATTGTCATTCAGGAATTTGCCCTAAATGTCACTCAAGCACAAAGGAACTCACCACAGAAAAGAAAAACACCAGACTTACAACAATTATGTTCATCAAATACAAATCCTATCAAAAGAAAACAAAACTTGCCTTAATTTGGACAAAACAACACAATCTGAGAAGGTTGGACAATCCAAACTAATTATATCTGGAAATTAATGGGTAAACTAATTGAATGTATATAGACATGTGTATCTTGACATTATGTGGTATAAACAAGTACCAGTTTTCCATTGAAACTAATTTAAGAATGATAACAATGTGTTATTTTGAGATTTATTGGTGTTAAACAATAACAGGCGTGCCTTGAATGAGTTTCACATGAAACATTATCTAACCAAAGGAAGACGATGCTCATAATCTATTTTGTTTTCAGTATGCAATCTTATTGCTGATGAATGGATTTACTATGAGAATGGTTGGATATGTGGTGTCGTGAATGTTTGTTTTTGTTTATTAATAATAACACTTTATATTGTTTAGCCTATGTAGACTTGGGTTATCATGAATATAATCATTATGTGCATTTGTATGAATATGTATATATATATAAATATATATATTAGCAATATATTTGAAAAATGTGTTCATGAGTTGTTTGCATCTTGAAAATGTATTTAAAATAAAAATATTGAGATGCCCCATGATTCAGATACATAGATACAGGCTTTAGCCAATTAAAATTCCCAATGGTTGGTTAGTCATAAAATAGACGCAGATAGCCCGCACATTCAGTCTCGTATTCGTATTGCTTAGAGTTTCATCATTTTTAGTAGTTATTAGTTGTAAAGTTAAGCTTCATTAGTATGCTATTAAATATATATCCACACACTTGTGTTGTAATTAAGACGTGTTACTATATACCTATTCACTACGACACAATAGTAATATAGAACAGCACAGTACAGCAAAACAATCACTCATCGTATGTGTGTGTAACTCGTCGAAAAGATGAATTGGCGAGTTAACACATAACATAACAATTAACACGATGTACCGAGTGAAATCGTACAATGTTAATCACATAAATCTACTGGTAAACTCAAAGAATAAAAATATACTTACAAAGTACGATGAATTCGAGCATTTATACAGTTCGCAATTATTTTAATATGAACTTGCTGAACTCGACCTTTTAAAACCACGGATTTCAATACAAATGCGCAGTTCGCATTCAATCACACGACAATACCCCGTTATCAGTGTGCTCGTTTCTGATTGGACAGACAGAATAACGCAATAGTTTACAGAGTATCGAGGACAGAGTTGAAAACTGGTTTATCTGCTTACTGTTTTAAAATTGCATACAACATTGTGATGTTCAACACCCGTGTTTCAAAGTTATCTGCAAGATTACGGTAATCGGGTCAAAACTTTGATGTCGAGATAGATCAAAGCGCTGGAGGCACTGCAGTTGCTCGCTCTTTGAATGTATTTGATATTACATTCACAGGAAATATAGTTCGACTTTTTATGGAATCAAATACAACTATTTATCACATGCTATACCTTGTTTTCAATGTAATACAGACAGTACGTTTTTTTTTATATTACACATGTGAAATACAACATTTTAAAGCGTTTTCATTGGCTACAGAATCAATAACTAACCAATTGAATGGCTTTATTTTGGCGAAATGACGTCGTCAACATGAAATGACGTCACGATAGTAAACAACTTTTAGATCTATCAGCATTTGTTTGGTCAATTAAGATGTTGTTGTTTTTTTAAAGCATGTGATAAAAAAGATCTGACACTCGTTGTCATATCATACCATATTTTATTAAACTCGTCCAGGAAATTCGTTTTGTAAGCTTGCCAAAGGTTCGCTTAATAACAAAATTCCTGAACTTGTTTAATAAAATATGGTATGATATGACAACTCATGTCAGATCCTATATCTATTGGGTCATTCATAACTGTATTGGGGACATAGTGGGTTATGTAATGTAGTCGTCCATTTTGTATGATAAAAACCTTAAATGGAATCATGAAATAATGCTCTTTTATTATTAGATCTTTTTTGTTAATGTAACTCAACGCAAAAGCAGTTAACATGACTATCTTTCCTCCAACAAGGTCTATTGTTGGGCATTTTAAATGTTATCGGAATAAATGTAATTACTACTACTTTATAATAATTATGATGATTTAGATTTGGAAAAATGTTGAAGAAGTAACCAACATGTTGATTACCGGGTACTGAATTCAGACTGTTTTGGAATATAATTTAGTCATGAAAATATTAATAATATATCATACCGTTATTATTAACAAATGGTTAATGTATTTTGATTTGAAGATGTTCTTGTCAGAGTAACATGTAAACATGATTTTATCACGAGGTACCAACAGCTTATTTATAACCTCAAACATAAATTACATTTATGTCACTGGCAATATCATATTTCCCCTTGTGATAAGAAAACACAACATAACAAAGCCGTTTACAATATCTCTGGTTAAATGAAAACAGTCTATTCGTAAATTAACAGCATACATCACTCACAATTTATCGTAAAAAAAGTGTTAAATGCAATCACAATTAGCGTTCGAATAATAACAGGACTGAGTACAATAAATCGTATACAATTTTGACTTGCATCTTCTCTGAAATTCGAGCATGGCATACAATTGTCCAATACAGTTAAATACAGGAGTATCCAATGTTGAAAAGAATCGCCTGTCTGAAAGCTTTATCTGTTAATAATGTATATGTTTATTTCACACATTTGGCCTGATTTTCAGTAAATGACAGCTGATTGTGATACTTTCTTTCTAAAATATGTCTTTATGTTTTAAAATCAACTGACGATTACTTAAAAAAAAAATATATGATACATCCGAACCGTCATTAAGTATAAATCCTTTAAACATGCGATTTGTGGAAGTCGGTATGTTTTAACATATGTACCTCGCTCTGTGAAAAGGGGGTTTAAGGCTTGTGTGTAAAGTGCCGTCCCTAGCACAGGCTAATATGGGACGACATTGTACGCACGTGCATCAAACCCCTTTTTCACAGATCGAGGCTCATGATTACCACTATCGCAATCACATCCGCTTGACGTTCAAATTGTTTATACACTGTGCTATCAATTTACAGATCGCTGTGTGAACTGGTTAAACACACGCTAAAGATAGCACATGTATAATCCATTTTTCTCAACTGTCAAAGTACGCCTCACTTTAATGTGGTTTTACCTGTTTTAGAACTATCTAAGTTAAAGTATCGTATGGTCACAGTGATTAACCGGGATTGTACGGCATGTAAAGTACCTGTTACCGGATAGGTACGTTAAAGGGGCCGTGTGGTTAAATATAAAGAAACTCGGTTATAAAACGAACGGTTCTGGTTCAAATGCCGAAGCATAATTAAAAATATAATTAAAACAATTTAATTTATTTAATATAATGTACGAATTTGCACACTGTATACTGATTAAATACCATGAAAAGAGCTTAACAGCAACACATACGACAGACTTAAATGAAAAACAAAATGCTCCGATCCATTGTTTGTTGGGATGTTTTCAACATTAGTAAACGTTAACATAGAGAAAAGCCAAACAATGCATAACATATATTCATAGAGAAACAGTTATATTTTCTATGTATTAAATGAAGTAGATTTCAGATTTACATAAGTTCAATAGTGGGTATCGAACTTGCGAAATATGTGTTAGTGTCACGAGCGTTATACCAAATACCTATAGCGCAGGTGGCAGGTAGGACATTGTTGTTTTAGCCCTGCTTTCACATTAAAAATTACGTCTTCTCTTTTTAAGCCGATATACAAAGAACGTTATCACGACATCTTTAAAGCTGTAAAATGATAAAAATAACAGACAGGAAATACACAACTGAGTCTAATCAGTTTCGAGAGAAATTAAAACTTGCAGAGACATTTAGAAAACACATGATGGAACTTAACTTTATGCATATATATATTTAAATTTATATTAAAAAAATATAAACCAATTTTTATGCTATATAGTTCATACACCTTTTTCATTTTCCTTAACAATTTTCACATACTCGAAGAGTGACAGTTCACACAAATACTGGCTATCAATAATAATACTAGTAAGTGAAACAATGGCAAGCACATTATAATGGTAATGTACTTCCAACATAATATAATACATTTAATAAACATACATAATACATTTACATCATTGCACATGTACAAATATGTTCTAAATAAACAACGCAGAGCATGAATCATTCAGCTCCGTCAGATCCATGTAATCTTTATGCAATACATTTATTCAGAGTATAAAATCAGTCATTTGATAAACAATATATATGCCCAACATATATAAGGCTCATAATTGAAGAAAATAAGGCCTTACATGATGACCTTGGTCATTAACGTCATTACGGTCGTGACCGATCATTAAGTCTCTTTCGAGATCGATTTCATTGGCCATGAATGGTGAAAGATGTCACACAGTGGGTAAAGGAATGCAACCAGTGCATCCGACGTAAACATTTTACCACAAAGCGCAACAGGTTTGGTAAACATTTGCTCGTCTTCCCCAATGGAATTGGTGTGCATTGATTATCTTTCCTTAGAAATGTCTCAGGGAGGATTTGAGAACGTTTTAGTTATTACCGACCATTTTTTACGATAAGCACAGGCAATCCCGACGAAAAACCAAATCGCCCGAACCACGGCGCACGCACCTTTTTTTTTGCATTATGAATTCCCGGAAAAGTTGCACAGTGATCGTGGCCAACATTTCCTTTCAGAGGTCATTCGGCGAACACACACAACACCTAACCACCCGCAGGGTAATGGTCAATTTGAACGCTTCAACCAAACCCTTTTTCAAATGCTTGGAGCGCTGTCCAATGAAAGGAAAAGTGACTGGAAATCAGCCATTCCTTCCTTAGTCCATGCGTATAATTGTACAATGCACGAATCCATGAGCTTTCCCCCGTACAGACTCATGTTTGGTAGAACGCCACGTCTAGCCTTAGATGCAGTATGAAGCCTGCAGGGACAATCTGTAAGTTGCTCTTGTCCAACAGACTATATGCGGCAGATTAAAACAAATCTGCAAGAAGCATATAAACTGGCTAGTAAGATAGCTTTACGCGGTGGCGACAAAGCTAAATATTATTACGACCGTAACGTGTGGGAAATGAACATTGTTGTAGGAGACAGAGACCTCTTTTAACATTTGGGATTGAAAGGAAAACATAAGCTTTCGGATATCTGGAGGGAACAGGTGCATCAGATAATTGATCAGCCTGATCCCCTTATACATGCTTTTAAGGTGCAAAAAGAAGACAAGTCCGGGAAAATCAAAACGCTACATCGAAGCAATATATTACCATTGAAAAACCTACCTATAACAATTGACAGCTCTTCAGAATCTGACACGAATAGCAGTATATCATCTGAATCTGAGATATCGGGAACATATAAACTACCGCACAGGCGTGCACCTTGCGAAATTGGTGTACTGCCGAGACGATCTCATCGGTCACGAAAACCGCCAGCGTGGCAGGTTTCCGGTGCTTTTATCACATAGACTTTGTTCTTGCCCTTGTGATTGTATATAGTGAACATTTATTTATTATGTATTTTAATTGTGTATGGTACATATATTGTACACATATTTTGGCGTGTATTGATATGTTTTGTTGATAAACGATGCTTCATTAATATTAAATACATGCATGTTCATGTATGTAGTGACTCGAAGAATGTTAAGTGGTGTATACAATCACATAAGGGGATGGATAATTTTAAAACAAAATCATAAGCTACTACATTGATTGTTTGAAGGAATTTTTGAAGGAAATGTCGAGGACGACATTTACCGGATGAGGTAAAAGTGTCAACGGACATACATTTGTTTAATGTATCGTACTAGGTTTACGTATAGATGTATATCATTTATTTATTATTATTATTTTATTGATTCTTTGTATTTTAAATTAGTTATAATTATCGTATTACTAGACATGTAGCAGTTTCCTTAAGATATTTTAGTGGATTACAATTAGAAACTAGTACAAATCGCCATTTGTTCACGTTAACTAATGCTCACACATTACTCGAGCATTTTCACATTCACCAGTTCTGAGTTGATTTTAAAGTTTACCAATCAAATAGCTGATATGTAAATGTATTTACCACTGAAATGTGTCGTTGCGACATGGAGGTGACAAACGCATTTTACCTCATTACGTGATCAGCTATTTGACGGAGAACGTTAATAAATATATATTTTAATTATATTTGGTTCTTTGCAGGTAACTATTACATATTTTATATCTATATCTTTATATCTACGACGACTTTTCACAAGTGACGGTTTCATATTTTGTATTTTCTGATGTTTATGTATGTGTGTGTTTTATTTGATATAATAATGTATTGTTTATTTGATATAATAATGTATTGTTTATTTAATATAATAATGTATTTATATTCTAATAATATAATGTTGTTCCTTGTTACAAAACAACCCTGCAAAGAACCAAATATAGTTTAAATATATATTTATTAACGTTCTCCGTCAAATAGCTGATCACATAATCATCAATATTATGAATAACAAAACCGATACGGTGACACATGTGTGAACTAATCTAGCCTTAATGAGTGGGGGGGGGGGTAATAAAATAATACCGCGTTATTATTGAATCAGTATTTAAAGTATATTGATTGTACTTAATATATTAATCTAAGTCAAACCGAAAGATTTGGTGGTTTGTGGATAAATAACAGGACGACGTATTGGATTAATGTACAACTGTTCTGAACAAATCCTGAGGTATTATTCTGTAGCGGCATAGGTTTGCATAAACTAAGCCGACACTTTCTTGAACAATTGAATCATTTAAGGAACACTTTCGAAGTCGCGAAAAATATATTATTAAATACCTCTTTGCATTTATCCTCAGTGTAATAATTATGTCGATAATTCGTGTTTTGATTTTTTCGATCACCTCACGCTGGCCAATGCCATATATCAGTGATATATGAAAAAGAAACTGAACACACTTAATGGTTCGACATCACTAAGTGTAGCCTTGTTATCAGGATTGTAAAATAACAAGGAAGTTTAGAAAGGATGGAACTTTGCCCAATCCGGACTCTCATTGAAAAACACTCTTTTCAAAAATATGTATCTGTAGCGTTATATGGCGTTTCCGTTTTTCTTCGAGATCCGTCTTTCTCGATGTTACGTGGCTCAATTTTTTGACACATATTCCTGATTAGTTGGTCATTACAATCCGGTCGCGGTGAAACAGACACAGTTTTATGAGTCGCTGTATAGAACCATTTTACTTTTCCACGAAATACTGACAAACCGCAGGGATATTTCAGTTTAAAATAATCAAGAGTTGTTGAAAAAAAACGCGCATTTCAGTTATTAAATAATCTGGAATGTGGAAGACTTCATTATTAGTTTTCCAAGTTTAAAGTTAATACCTTATGCTATTAAGGAATGAAAGATAAAAACATAATATTTAAACTCCTTGTTTGACTCGCTTGATGTGTGAAGTTTGCCATTCATATTTTGTGACCGTAGTTTATATTACACTACTTAAAAAGCATGATTGCCCGGATTATTTAATATTGTATTTTTAATTAACTTGTACATTTTAATAAACTTAACATATATCATATAATATGATTTTATATTGTAATAGAAATTCAATTCTTACCGACGACAAGCGTTTTGATCTTGCTGATCGTACACACCATGTTTCAAAAATTGAAACGGAGAACACAAAAGAAGGCACAAGCGTATCCTCAGGTCCGAATACGTTTCGACGCTGCAGTTGTCCCGATGTCTATAGGCATAGTGTGTCACAATAATATTAATAAATACTACTGAATCTTTGATCCCGCTTAAAATGTGTAATGCAAATTTCTGTAACATTATTACATTATATTTAAAAGTTATGCTGTCGCATAACCCATATGTTCATTTATTCCTTAAACCTGAAGGGACTTGTTGAAGTATATGTGTATATTAGTATACACTCCATGAATATTAAGGACTGTGCAATAGGAATAACGTATGGTTATATTGCGATATATTTTGATTTTCGAGTATGGAAAATATGCATGTTGGATGATTTAATCAGCCATACCATTAACATAAGGACAAAAAGCTAAAACGTACTTTAAGGAAGTGCTTAACAGACACAATTTAACTACACGAAGTGAGTATTATACTATTGTTTCCACACAGTTTAGCTACATCTTGACTATGGACACCACATATTGTCATTCTAAATTTGATTGTCTGCTGCTTTTTACTATGTTAAGCCTATGCAGGAAATAAATAGAAACCATTTTGGAAAGATATGTTTACAGCGCTACAGAACGATCCTGTATAACAGAACAGAACAAATCTTTATTATGTTTCACATGTCACATAATACAATGAACATACATGTATCGTGCCAACAGGTGAGCATATACATATATTGTGTTATTACACAGTTTCATGAAACATTGGGAAATCCGTCAGAGAAAAACTATAAGAAATGGTGTTGTGGGGAAGGTGATCTTTGGTGTTTAATCAGCTACTCAGCTGTTAAAAGCGATTATAGAAGGATATCATTTTACAGTTAACGAATGTGAAGGTAGTATACAAAAAAACTGGACAAAACTAGACGTCCCAAATAAGCAATAGCCTGGTGAAAATACTACAAGACTTTGTGGTTACAAAAAGGGGACAAAGTTAAGAATCAAAGACAACGACGACATTATGCATAAAGGTTAATAAAATTGCATTAACGTCAGTTATTAATCAGCAATATTTCGTAATGGTTAGAAAAAAAGAGAAAAAGGTAAATAGCATCACAAAATGAAGACAGAACAACACCACCAACAACAACAACAACAAAGTAATCATTTAGATATGCAACATCAATAAATAAAGAACTTATGTAAAGGAACTACAAAAAAGAAGATCCGTAGGTGAGCCATTCAAGCACTATGTATAAGAAGTCACTTACATATCGATTATATTTAGTTGTTGCCTACAGACATAACTTTTGACAAAAAATGCAACATTATTTGCAAGGAAATAAATACAGCTTACATCGATTCGGCAGTAAGACATAGAGTAAAACATACAACCATCATGATAACACATTATTTATTG
>VMBQ01005904.1:20621-59289 GCA_007657795.1 Dreissena rostriformis | reverse complement strand
AGACAGTTGAGGGCTTTAGATCTGCCCTTCATTTTGATTAAGCACACTCCCTGGTGTGTCACGCCGTAACTGGCCCTTCACCGTATCAAGCAGAAGCAGAAGAAGCAGAAGAAGTCCCCTTTAAAATGATGTTTACAAACCCTCATCTGTATATGGCATCCCCAAAAGTGAGAGCGTGCATTGTAGCCTAAACACCGGTTAGAGTACTAAGATTTACATCATATCCGAATATTTTTACATCCGAATACCATGCTCATCATACAAAACACTTTTTAATTGCTACAGCATTTATACAAGTTATCAAAAAATGCAAATGAAATGAAAACGCTGTGTTTATTATCATTAAAAATTGCAATACGAGACATCACGTATAGATTACAAAAGTGAATTAGCCTACTACAGAAAAAACTAACTGTGTTGTGTACCGCATCTGCATCGTCTGACGCTTGCTTTTGCACGTGCATGCGTTTAACCATTTACGACGAAACACCCAATACAAAAAAAAAATCACTTAAAACAGCGAAACGACTCAGGGCGAACAGGTTTTATGGCGAAACGACCTGAGACCCAAAAAACATACTTTATTTTGCTGAAAAGTCATATACAACTAGCATTGGAAAAATATTCTTTTTAAGGTCGCCGTGGTGTAATCGATATGGTGTCCGCCTAGCGATCGGGAGGTCACGGGTTCGATCCCCATTGTGGGAGCGTTCTTTAGATCTCCCCCAAAGACACCAAGTACTGGTTCTAGTCCCAGGAAACGGACTCGAGAGCGTTTCAAATAAGTAGTAAGAACTTTCTATGCAATCGAGCTTAAATAAATAGGTTTAAACTAAACTAAAATATTCTTTTTAAGATCACCAAGGAGAATTCATGTAATTATGTACATTTATAATATAGAATCACAGTGAAATATATTAATTTGAAATTATATATGAATAAAAAAATATATATATATAAGTGCATGTGATTATTCCTCTACCATAGCGTGAGGGTCAACACAGAGTAATGCAAAATGTATTGTTACCTTACTGGACATGTTTCCACAGACATGCTTGCATATATTTTAGACACGATTTGATTTAGTTTTGTCGAGCGCGTTAGCGGAATGCTCGATATAGCCCTCCATTCATATTTGGAGGTGTAATATTGTCTTGCATCGTTCATATTTAAAATACTGAAAATGTTGCATTTGCATTGTCTTCCGGGAATGACACCATTCTCCGAACTTCAACTCAAGGTCATACTTCAGTGCCAAAGGTTACATTGAGCATGTTTTGCTGGCCCGTACTGTCACACATTGCAGAACGAAACACAAAACAACAACAACGAATAAGCTAGTACTCTCAAACTGTATATCATGACTGTTTGTTATAAGTATAACATATTTTTTTTTAAAGATTCGTTATTGTTATAAATGTTCTAATACTCTTGCCATATGGTGATGTGAATTTTGAAATATTGAATGCCTTTCATTCTTGTTTTTTATAAGTATGTTATGACCTTCTAAGGATCAGCTTCTAAATAGTTTTATCTCCACACAGCTTTCAATTAAATTGTTTGTCACTAAATATTTGAATTAATTCCAAGAGTGTGGAATAAATACATATGTATAAAGGATATTAAAATTTTAAAGACCACGCACATACATTGCAATACATTGGTTTTGATTTTTTTCCATTATTACTTGTTTTGTGTCATACCAATTCAGTTTTATTAATTGTTGTATCTCAATTTGCTTGTTAGATCTTTGATCTCATTTACACTCTCGTGTGCATGTCATGTTGATATATCTTTGGAATATAACAGTGACTGGCGAATATCCGCAAACATCTTGAGTTTCAAAAAATCTTTGTTGATGTGCGGTGTTGTTTATCGTGTATTTATCACGTGACATGTACAAAATGGCGTCTGCTCTCTCAGAAGATGAGTTTCATCGAATGCAGGTAATTTTCCTAATACTGTTACAAATATCTACAACAAAAGACTAAGATTAATACCTGAGTTCGTTTATTAGATTGTTGTAGTGATTCTTTTATCACACTGGCATAATTCTAAACGTGTTATGTTGCAAACGTCGTTGTTGACAGTGTTTACCAATCATCTTCTACGTCTGTTGCTTTGACAGTTCGTGCAGGACGTTGATGTTTATGAATTATCATTCATGCCATACGTCCCGGATTGTCCGGAAAAGTCCCGGAAATGTATACCCTGTCCCGCAGTCCCGGAAATCTGTCANTTTTATCAGTTATTATGTGTGTAATAAAAGCAAGGTTCATCTGCATTACTTTAAGAGTAATAAAACTCAGCATGAAGCCTAAAGCATGCTGTGTTTTATTACTCTTAAAGTAATGCACTTGATTGTCATTATACATGTTATTTGAAGGTGACACGTGATATCTTATCTAAATAACGGTATCTACACGTGTGCAGACATGTGGTGTCACTAATTAACGCTTTTAATCCACACTTGGATATTGAATGCCTAGTTCTCATTTTTTTCCAACGAGTTTCGTTTATTTTGTTCGAAAAAAAAGGAAATTAAATATTTTAAAACGGTGTTAATATGGTTTATGTAACTCGGACATTCGGTATCCAGAAAGATAAGTTAGATTAATTAAATTTATACCATTTCCACCGCGGAAATGCGGTCTTGACAAATACGAGTGGAAGCTTAAATGTGTAGAAATACCGAGATCCCCCTTAAAGTTATAGAACATTAAGTTATTTCAAAAACTGGAAATGTCATATTAACATTATTAAGTATGAATTATTGCACGTGTGTATGTAAAATAATAGGAAATATTGGTACCCATTTCGCGAAACTTAACGAAATCCGCGTTGTAAATCGTGTTTTGTTATGTGTCAGAAACAAGTGAAAACCATTTTATGATTATATTTTAATGAGACCGTAATGATACATGCCATTCAATAAGAGTTTGTTTATTCTTAATATAACCAATTAACGCGGTTACTTGGGGGAAGTCAGTACCTGAGCTGACACTGTTAGCTTTATTAACTAACCTGACCGAAATCTCCTTCATACAACGCTTATTTATATCAGACAATGACCACAGTGATTTGGTTGTTTTGCACTTTCAATTATAGTGATTTATAAATGTTCCATACGCAATGTTTATTATTATTAATATCACTTTTATACGTTATAACATGTGGGATTTAAGTACCCACTCGGCGTCAGAAAGCGCGTAAAACTTCACCGAAATGCCAGCTATAAAGCGCTATTTCGTGTCAGATATATGCGGAAAAATGTTTCGTTAATATGTTCGTAAATAACATGGGTAAACACCAGTGTAGAAGTGTTAATTTATTGCTAATACCACCATTTCACGTAGTAACAGGTGCGATTTCGATAAGCGCGCAAGCGTTTAAGAGCGTGTTTAATGTACCGAAAAACCCGTTATAAATAGGTGATCCTCGATATAAACTAATATTTTTTGCATTTTGCAGAATAAATAAATGACACAAACCTCTTTGACAAGTGTTATATGATGTAAAAAGGTCCATAAAAATCATCCGGAATATCGCGCAATCTATATGCATTACATAGGAAAAGAAGCCAATTTGGTGTAATCTTGTCTAGGTTTCTTATCTGCTAGGCCACGTGATTAAGTGGGCGGAGCGATCATCGTCCAGGCGAGATGTCAATTACGCTACGTGTCAAAATCGATCAATTAAAGAGGGTTTCCTGTTATCTTGTCGATTGTCTCGCAATCAGTCAAACAAAAGGGGTTTATTCGTTGCGAATTGGCTTGCTCAAATTTGATGGCTGTGTAGTTTTAACGGATTACGGGATGCACATTCGTTAATAAATCCAGTTTCACTCGGATTTTCACGCCTTCACAGTGTCTAATTTATTCACACTTATAATGCGACAAACAACACGCCCTTATGTGGCATGAACCAACAAGGGAGGCAACTTGTGATGTCACAAATCGGCAGTAACCAAAAATTGGTACTTTATTATCTCGCTTAACATGGGTCTAAATTACGTTTAAAAGCTCTTTTCTTATTGGATTAAACAGTCTGAAATCATCCAATCAAGAAAGTAGAGACAGTTATCTTGCGGAACATTCAATGCCATTCTGCATGCAAGCTATTTAGAAAATAAAAATCTTAAACCAAAAAGTTCGGAATTATTTTTTTCGTGGTTATAGACAGTGTTCCTGGCTGAAATCAATCAAATATTACTTTTAAATCATTGATGTATTGGTATTGAACAAGAAAGTGGTTGAATATTTGTGGAAAACATAAGTATTTTGATTAAAACTTGTGTCTGCTACAAGGTTACGAGTGGTTACGGAAATTACCGATCGTACAGATGTATTGACAGACAAAGACCAAATGACCGAATAGCTTACATATTTCAAGTTTATCAGCCTTGAAAGCATCAATAAATCAAATAAGAAGCAAAATCATACATTTATCAACCAGTTATAGTCAATGACACCAAAATCTTTGGATGCATCCATTTTGTTTTTCGGAAACCGCGACATGTGTTATTTTCGGAAACCGACGATCGGTCATTTCCAGAACATCTTGGTAAATTTCAGCAGACAAGTTTTCGTCAAAAATTCTTATGTTTTCCGCAAATATTCTACCACTTTCCTGTTGTATACCAATACATAAATGATTTGAAAGTAATATAACATTGATTTTGGTCAGGAACACTTTATATGACTACTAAAAAAGACATCTCAAATTTAGCACACAAACCATTGAAAAAGCATACTTCAGTTCATCCTTCTTTCCGATTGATTTATCAATTCCTTTAGCTTCAGCCACCAACTTATTTTTGAAATTATGACACTTATCTGTTTAAACTTGGGGTATTATATATTTTTAGTTATTTTTATTGAGAAACTTCCATTTTATAACACATTTTTGGTACAAAAATGTTAATTGTATATATAGCGTGAAAAAAAAAAGTATAGGTAAAGATTTACCTAAACTTGCTACACATGTAAAATAAAATGCCAATTATTACAAAAAAAAATCACTTTTAAATAGTATGTTTTATTTTTTAGTCTTAAACAATATTAATGTATTGATTCATTTCAAAGTTATAACACACAATACATTAAATTTTGTCCTATAAAAATGATGACATAATAGATTGATAGGCAGATATGAACAGAAGAAATTATGGTTGCCTTCATAGAATTGTCATGTTACTAAGGATGTACCTGATATTTAAATAACTTCGCCTTTATTTTGTTGTAAATACATAAAATGTTCAATTCAATGTCTCACTTGTGTTGAAAATGTTTTCATTCAGTTTATAAAACAGTCAATTTAAGTCTTTAAGTGGCTGAATATACAGGCAAAGAGGCTACTGGGTAAACAGTATGCTTATACATTTGTATTGAAATTAAAAACAAAAAACAACTAAAACATCTTTTTGTATTAATTTTCTGATCAAAAGTGGTATTTCTAGTTAGTATAGGAGATATTTCCTCAAGAAAAAACATTAGAATTTGGATTGTTTTGAAGAAAAGTCTGCATTTCGTCCAGAATTCTCATGGTACCAGTTTTTGGTTAGAAATTCAATAACATTATTTTAAAGTTCATAACCCCTTGTTGCTAAAAAAAATCATAAAAAATAGAATTTTCAAAGTAATCCATTAAAACAAAAAGAAAATGCTTTCTAAAACCTTAAATATTATTTCTGCATGCTTTTGACATCAATTATTTATGTTTAAAAAAATCATTGGTTCATGCTACCTTATTTTTTATGCTCAGCGCCTAGTCGCCTACAATGTTAGTTGTAACAGTTTGACGTCATAGCTTATACCGCGCGTGCCACCCATGACAACGTCTGCATTTATCACCCGTGTTACACGCAGTCCACGTTTTAGACTTTCGGACCTATCAATTTACGCAGGCTTCGCGAAATTGGAAAAAATCGGCCGGTCATCCGGACAGGCATTTCAGAAACTGTGCCGGTCTGAAGAAAATTTAGCCGGACCGAAAAAAACAACAACACAACTATGTACATTAAGATGAAACCTTTTTTTCTCTGAAAAATCGGGACAAAAAACGCATCGTGCCGAAGTATGAGCGTCCTAGAAACTGGTCCATATTCCGTGTTTTTTTGAATTCTCAAATGCGAATAATTAAATTTGTAATCCGAAACACTCTTCCCAATTTAATTTTTACTCAACGTTATCACATTCTTCAAATAAACTGCAAATATACAGTGTGTTTTAATCCTTTCTCTCGAGAAAAGCGCGCGCAAATTATTCCCTACATATACAACGTCACGTCAAACGCATGGAAAGCGTGCGTGTATTAAATTTCCGTTAAATGTTTCGTTGTAAATTTTAATAGAATGATATCGCGAAGAATGTGTCGGCCAGTTGTGAAAACACGCTTAGCGGTTTTACTGACCTTGTGTTGACTGCGATGTTTCAACAAAAGGGATTAAAATGTGCGAAAGCAGTTGCCGATTTTGCGACTGACTTTCAAGTAGGTGTTGTGTAACCAGTTGGATTTGCTAATTGTACGTAACAAACTTATTGCAAACATCAAAACAATGAGCAATTTCATTTTCATGATGTAGTAAGGGGTTTGCTCTTTGAATTTACAACTTTGAAAAAAATATGATTTGTTTGCATTCATTTCACATTTTGCCAGTCGCAAGGACCGACATTCTTGTTAAATCTGCCAGACCAAATGGAAATCTGCCGGTCAGGACCGGCGGACCGGCACTTTCGCGAAGCCTGTTTACGATGTTAATTCTAATTTATTCTTCTTGTTTAAATAACAATTTTTTTGTGCATTGATCTTATGGGTTTTAAATTTGTTTATTCCAGGTATGTTACATGAGTAATTTAAATAATTGGATATCGCGAAAAAATGCGTACCAAAAATGCACATATGTCTACATATATCGCTACATGTATACTTGTCCCGGAAAATCGGCAAAAGTCCCGGAAAATTGAGCACAATGTCCCGGAATCGGTCTGAAAACTTATGGCATGTATGTTTATGATCATCTCTTTACTCTTTTTGGTTGTCAATAACTGTTGCATGCCAATTGTTGATGAACATTTACAAGGCTTTTTTTCTGCTGGCATTTAGTTTTCTTGAAAGTCAACTTCTTGTTTCAGTGCTCCAGCTAGGATTTAAAAAGGGCAGGGGGCTTTGATAAAAAAAGGGCACTTTAAAGCGCGTGGTATTTTGTAAAAAAGGGCACTTTCGAGCGCGCGGTTGTATCCGGAATGCTCCCTGTTATATAATTTTTATATTAATAACAGTATTAATGTTACAATTTAATTTCCATTATTATTAAACCATGGGAATAAAATGTCTTTAAAATGAGGAATAGATAAATAACAATGTAATAAGAGATCAATAAAATGTATTTTTTTATAAAAGGGCAGGGTGGGGCCTTGGAGGGGCAGGGGGCAGCTTTGGAGAGGCAGGGGGCGGCCCCCTTTCATTTAGGCCTAGCTGGAGCACTGTTGTTTGTTAGAACCAGCCACCCATTTAGCTAGTAGCTCAGGTGGTCAAGAGATCTATCCCGGTGTGACCTAAATTTGACGGTGTAACGGTTACATGAAGCAATATTTAGCAAATAATGAAAGAAAAAATTAAATGTTTAATAACACAAAATAATCATTTTAAACTCGGCTGTTACATAATGACTTTGAAATGATTCCAAGACAATTATCATCCATTTAATCGATAAAAATAGATCATCGTCAAATTTAGGTGTCGTCAAATTTGGGTTACGGTAGGATATAGTATATATTCCTTCAGTCTTTGATTCCAACCTAACCTATCACACACTATCTCATGATCTCGTCTACTTGAACTCAAAATTGAGACTCTTTAAAATACTTTTACTATAATAAACTTTGCCTGGACGTTCTATTTATCAATTCAGTGCTTTCCACAGGAATTTTGTCAGGCGCCCCGGGGCTGATAGGGTGGCTTAATGAGGGGGGTCCCCTCGCGACGTTGATTAATTTTTTTAATTTAACCTGTCAATTGACATTATGTGGTGCGCTATAACTCTAAGAAAAACAGCGTCAAAAGATGTCTTTTGGTGCGCTATGACTCTTCAAGAAAATCCCCCAGCTATAAAGTCATTGTTTTAAAACTTTCCCACATAGATTGTAAAATCCCGCGCAGAACGATTCCCCGATACATCTGTTTCAACCCGACTCTATTACTGCATACTTGCTACTTTTCAAGTTTCTATTCATTACCCGATAATCCAGTTACTCCATTTTTAGCTCGGCTGTTTTTGAACAAAACCCGAGGTCTTGTCATAGCCAGCTCGTCTGCCGTCCGCGGCGAGCCAAAACTTTGACAAAGGCCTTAACTTTTGCAATATTGAAGATAGCAACTTGATATTTCGCATGCATGTGTATCTAATGAAGCTGCACATTTTGAGTGGTGAAAGGTCATGGTTAAGGTCATCCTTCAAGGTTAAAGGTCAACAACTTTTTTTTTTTTGGTTTTTCATGTGTATCTCATCGGTGTTGCACATTTTGAGTGGTGAAAAGGTCAAGGTCAATGAGGACCTTCAAGGTCAAAGGTAAAAAAAACAAAATCCAAGCACCCACAGCCGAGCGTTGGCACCTGCTATGCGGTGCTCTTGTTTAAAGCACTTTCTGTTTAATATTGACGATAAAAGCTCTTGATAATTTCTTTCACACAAACGTTGCCATTTTTCTAAAGTATCAAATAAATTTCGGCATAAGTGACTATTTATAGATTTGATGAAATACTGCCTCTGAACATTGGAAATCCCCTGACGTGATGTGTGCGTGTTCATACAACGCTCAATACACCCACGCTTTCTATGCAAATGACTCGACGTTGTACATGCTGCATAACTTTCGCGCCCTTTTTATTGTAAAAAAGGGTCGCACAAAAAAAAATATCACTGCTTATTTGAAGCAAGAATATGTCAACGGCGCGGTAACATTTACATTCGGAAGTGTGTTTCTGATATAAAAAAAACGCCTTAACATCGACTTACGAGAGTGGGTTTTGGATTACAAAATTAATTATTCCCATTTGACATTTCAACAAATATTAACAGATGCGTAATGAATTCAACGATAATTTGTTTAAACACTTTACGAGTCGAATAAATGTTTTGACAGTATTATGCATGAAATTCACGTTTTCCACGAGGATTACAGCCATTGCCATCATCAGTCTTCTAAGTAACTGGCCAAGATTTATGTGGCAATAACATGTACATCACGAGTCGTCTGCATGATTTTACTGCAGAATCAACTGCAGGTATTGCCTTCCTACGAGTGCTGTCGTTCATACAAAGCGTGCGTTATCATTGGCCAATGCTGATTTTCCAATACAACAACTCTCTGTCTTAAGGCGTGCTTAAGTTGGGTAAAGCGACAATGGATTGTAAATTGGCTTTAAATTTTTGGCGAAGTCCATATCGTTTTGATCTTACCGGTAAGCTGCAGTAACTGCAAGAATACATTGATCGGAAAATTTCAGGCACCCCGCGTTCTCTGATTTTGAAATTCAAGTGCCCCGATGAAGGACCGTTTAATTGCCTGTGGAAAGCACTGCAATTGATCTGCTAATGAACACTGAATCACCAACGTTTTTTACAGTATTAATCTTAGTCTTTTGTTGTAGATATTCTTCACATATGGATATACATTTGTACATGTAATTAAAACAGTGATTTGCATTTTTTTTTAAAGATCCAACTTTGGGATTATATTGAGTGGCAAAATTAGACCCCTTTCCCCTGCCTAACAAGTATATATTTTCTATCTGTATGAATCTTCTAATTCTCCTCTAAATGGAAACTTTACTTTTGAAAAAAGAGATAATTAAATTTAGACAAAATTAAAAATTGACTTAGTTAGAGGCAACTTTGTAAATAATCCCACCATTTTAAATATAACCAAGTTTGATAATAATCTTCTTTAGCATTTGTAGTTAATGCTTTTGCTCCTGTTTTATTACACAGTAGAATGTAAACATTAAACCATCCTTATATGAAACAAATCCTCTTTTATCATAAAATTATCCATCCAAAGACCCTGCTACCTTTCCCGCAAAGGTGAAACCAAACACTTCTTTGACATTTGTGGATATTCATTAAATATGACCAAGGCACCTTCAAGAAATTATGGAATAGCCTTGAAATAGCCTAAATGTTTTGCCATAAAGGATTGGAAAATGTTTACATTGCTGAATTGTTTTTCAGTTGCAGTTGCTAGAGCTGAGGACAGCCAAATATGAACTTGAAGCACAAAACAAGAAACAGGAGCGAGGTTTGTGGCTTTTTTGTGAGATTGTCTGACTTCCTCATTATGTGGTAGGAGCTTAGCAGTTCTATTTGCATCTGCAAATATAATTATATATTAATATATGCAAAATTGTCAAGTATATAAGGTGTTTCAGAGTTTATCACTGTTTCTAACATAGTTTGTACATCATTTTAAGAAAGTGAAAAAAAAACTAATTATGCTGATATTGTGGCTAATTTTCCCAATTCGATCAGTATCACTACCATTCCAAAAGTGGTGAGGAAAAAAGCTGATTCTACAGAATCTTGTTTGAAAATGTATTTATAAGCAATATGTTCTATTCATTGCCAAACTGTGAAACAGTCCCTTTAAAGAATCCGTCTCTTAATGTTCAAACAGCAGTCCTGAGTGTCTAAATTATTTAAACATCACAACTCTTAACTTGCTCATGGACAAGTTTTTGCAAAATTCTTTTTGTCTGCAAGCAATGGTCACTTTTAAAGATAGCTTTATCACGGAGCAAGACAAAAATAATCTTCTGAAAACATATAAATGTGGATGCAATATAATCAAAGAACAGTGTTTCTCTGTGTATTTTTATCAGAGTTACATGCATTGAAAGAAGCTGCGGACACTGCAGAAAAGGAGTTGCAGAAGGCACAGAAGGTATTCACAAAATCATTTTAGATACAATATACACGCACTCAATTAAAAAGTACTTCAGAGTTTAAATATAACTTCTACATGCTACTATTGCTGGTTAAATCATTTTGTTTTGAATAAAGACTGGTGTAATCATAGGTGCCAGCTGTGACTCAATGTTTAAGAACTATTAAATTTTGAACTTTATGGTTTAAACAGTATTCTTTATTCTGTGAAAAATTGGCTGGCCAAGAAGACACTGGTTATAATACATGTGAAAAAGGGGTTTAAAGCATGTGAGTAAAGTGTCTTCCCAGATAAGCCTGGGCAGTCTGCACAAGCTAATCAGGGACAACACTTTTCGCTTTTATTGTATTTTTCATTTAAATGAAGACTCTTCTTGACAAAAATCCAGTTTAGACAGAAAGTGTCGTCCCTGTTTAGCATGTGCGGACTGCATAGGCTTATCAGGGACAACACTTTTTGCACATGCATTAAACCCCCTCTCCACAGAGCTCGACTCAAATGTATATTTTCTGATGCTTGTTCAATACAAATGTCCCCTATTGTTTACTAGCACTAAGAATATTCTTGGTTTTAATTGCAGCACATTTATAGGCATATAAGATTTTCACTTTTGATATTATCATAATACGACTTAAATGTGTTAAATTTATGTTGAAAAACTTGTATATTTAGAAATGTTCATACCACTACTGACAAGTTGTTCTTACTCTTATTTTTAGACCATCTACAAAAGCAAGAAATTGAAGGTAAATTTTATTATTTGATTTTATTGCCTGTTTTAAGCAACAGTTCATGAACAATTATTTAAAAAAAAACTGCTTGATTTGTTTCTTATCAACTCCTTACCGATTAAAATACAAACAAAAATAAAAAAAATACATTAAAATCAGTCAAAAAATAGCTATTTAGTTAATGATTCAGTTTCTGTACATGCGATAGCTGTTGATGCCTCTTAAATATTTTGTCATGTACATGTTGTGTTTACTCTGTGCTTATAGTGTTTATTACAATTGTACACATTATGTTTTTGAACGTTAACATCATATTCCATGCATTTCTTACCATAAAAACTTGTTTTCGGCAAAATAAACATCGGCAAAGGACTTTAGAACGGATGCACTTTTAAGATGTATTGAATTGTTTTCCCGTCATCATGCTTGCATTAATGAAATGAAACTACCCCCTTTAAACTAGGCAGTATGACAACCTTGTAGGAAACAGCAGGTGCAGGAAATATAGCTTCATCATTTTGTTATTTTACAAATACAGACAGAAACATTTGCAAATGATTGGGTAAAGTGAATACCAGGCAAGTGTTGAATACAGATATGTTTGTTTGCTTGGCACGAAAGAAAGACTTGTGGTTTAAGTTTTGTAATGCTGGCTTAAACTTGTTGGAAATTTACTCAACATTTTCTGGGAAATGGGTCTTTAACCTACTGTATAACTGTTATTTTGTTTTCCTGTTAACAGGAGGTGGAGATATTAATACAGGAGAATGACAGTCTTCAGTTGAAGCTACAGAGTCAGGAGGAGGATTTCAGACTGCAGAACCAAACCCTGATGCATGAGCTGAATACGGTACTGCAGTGTGTGTATGTGTGTGAGCTGATTACGGTACTGCAGTGTATGTATGTGTGTGAGCTGAATACGGTACTGCAGTGTGTGTATGTGTGTGAGCTGAATACAATACTGCAGTGTGTGTATGTGTGTGAGCTGAATACGGTACTGCAGTGTGTGTATGTGTGTGAGCTGAATACGGTACTGCAGTGTGTGGTTGCCTGCTTGTAAGCTTAGTACAAATAAGAGTATGCGTGTGTGTGGGGGGATATCAGGCTGTAGAACAAGACCCTGATATTTAATACTTAAGTATTTATGTGTTCATACTTGAGCTCAATGTGGTACTACAGTGTGGATATGTGCATGCATGTGAGCTATATTATGTACTACATTGCAAGTGTGAGTTTTTGTGCATAAACTGAATACAGCATTTGAAAGTATGGGGGCAGGTGCATATGAGATAAATATGGTACTAGAAGAGATGTGTTTGGGTGTGATTGTATGTGACCTGGAAGCTAAAAACTCTACTACAGTGTAAGGGTGTGTGCGTGTATCTGAGCTAAACATGTTTCAATAGCATGTCTGTGGTGCGATTGTGGTGTAATCACTATTTTAGCTCACCTGTCACGAAGTGACATGTCGAGCTGATGTGACCGTGTGATGTCCGGCGTCCGGCGTTCGTGTGTGCGTGCGTGTGTGCGTGCGTCAACAATTTGTTTGTGTAGACAGTAGACAGTAGAGGTCACAGTTTTCATCCAATCTTTATGAAATTTGGTCAGAATGTTTATCTTGATGAAATCTGGATTGGGATTGTTTTGGGTCATCTGGGGTCAGAAACTAGGAAACAATGAAGTGTTCAAACAAGGGAAACAACTACCATTAATGCATGAACTTTTTGTTACAGCATTTGCCTCCCTTGTAATTTATTTAAATTTTACCAAATGTAAGGCTAACTGCATTTTTATAATGAATTGTATCAATAAACCTCGGGCAAACAATGAAACTAAGGTTGCATTATCTCTACCTAGTTTTGAATCTGGTTTAAGTGAAAAGTTCTTTCACCTTAAATTTTTGCATATCTTATATACCCAGGTGAAAATGGTTTTGCATCTTGACCAGTGAGGAGCAGTTTGTTGGCTATAGGAAGTTTCTCAACAGGAGATTATCCCACATTGCTTATTATGTAACTTGGTCAGAACATTAAAATTTTGGGAGATATGGATCCTGTCAATGAAAAACATGGACCCCATTAGGCGGGCCAATTTTCTTCATGTGGCATTAGTAAAACAATTTGTACCCACTCATCCTGAAACTTTCTCAGAGCATTAAACAATTATATGAGCCTCGCTCTGTGAAAAGGGGGTTTAATGCATGTGCGTAAAGTATGCGATGAACAAGGCCTTGTAAAAAAAAAGGTGAGCAAACTAAGGCCATCTTGGCCCTCTTGTTTAAATATGTCTATTTTTATGAAAAATACTGTAAATATGTCCTTGAACTTTTCGGGATGTGAATGCTGCAATTGATACGATGTGTCAGGCAACCAGAAGCTCAGACACTGAGCACTGGTTCTACCCAGAAAATGAAATCAATAGTGTCTGTATGACTGCGTAGGTTTTCATTTTGTGTAGAATTATGCAAAAAGTGTCTATATTAAAGGTCCCGGGTTCCATACCCAACTTTGGAAGCATTCTCAAGATCTTCTTGTTATACATCCAAGTATTGGTCTACCCTGAAAACAGACTCAAAAGTGAAAATATTTTAACTAAACTGTGCACATTTTATTCTTAATCAGCTTTGCAATACAAATGGAGAGCTGGAAAATCAGGTTGCAGAGCCTTTTGCGACAAACAAGCTTGAATGAAAATATTTAAATTAAACTGTATAAATTCTCACCTTACACAGCTGTGCACTACAAATGAAGAGCTGGAGAAGCAGGTAGCAGAACTGAAGGACTCCACTCCCAGACCTACACAACAGACCTCGGATACATCGGCTCTAGAGGATGAGATCAGGCGACTTCAAGCTCAAAACTCAGCACTACAGAAAAATATCGCAGGTTTGGTAGTTGTTATTTGTTAAATACTTAAGGTTGCGGTGGCATTGTGTCTACCTAGTGATCGGCAGGTCACAGTTTTGATCTACAATTTTTCAGCGTTTTTAGGATTTTCTCCAAAGATACCAAACACTGGTTCTAAACATAAAACGGAGTTTTGCAATAAGCCTATGGCTTTCAATGTGATCTAGCCATAATAAATATGTAAAAGCTTAGATTTAAGACCATAGTAATAACAGTCATTGTTTCTCACCCTGTTGAATGTCGATAACTTGTGGTACAAGTATTTGTGTGCAAATTTAATGGTAAAACTTTAAACAAATATGCTTATTGTAAAAAATGGTTACACTCAAATATTTTCTAAAGGTTTACATGTTCATTGGCCCTTGTTGAAGAATTGTGTATGGATTTTAGGATTGCAGTCAAAGGCTTCGACACCAGAAAGTGATGCATCTACTGGGGAATCACAACTGTTGGAATCTCCTGAAACAATGTCATCTAATGGTACTAAAAAAAAAACATTTTAAATTTATTTTGAAGCTTTTATCTGTTAGCAATATTTATGTATGCAATTCACAATATGTTGATTATCTGTAAATGAGCAATGTTTTTGAGTTAAAATGGGTATGCGATGAAATTAGTAATTGATTATTGGGCAACAAAGAATGTTTTGAAGTTTTTTCTGTGAAGAAACATAACAATTAGTTTGTTTTTCTTAGATTTTATACTGTCTTCCTTCATTAATTATAATTGGAAATGTTCTAAGAATTGGAAAAAATAGCTACATTTTGCCTTTGGATATTCTGACTCACGAAAACAGAAGAAATCAGGCTTATGTAGTTGTTCTTGTTGTTTTTTATCAGATGAAGGAATAGCTGACCTGCAGAAGAGGCTAGATGGTTTGTATATTTTTGTGTTTGTTTTAACAAAATTATTCTTTAGTTTATTGAAATCCAGAATTATTCATTGAGCAGCTGTTTTCAGATCATATACCACCTAAAAGGAAGAAGATGATTGTATTCTGGATTCACCATGTCCTTAGACCCAGACTCTCCCAAAAAGTTCTCCTACACTTCCATGTGTCTGACAATGAACATTCTAACATGTATGCATTGGTTTTTATGACAACCTTAACAGTTGAATAGGTTTCAACAAAGAATTACAATTACATTATTATTATGACTTGATGCCTATTATCGTCATGGTATGCATAGTCTGGTTTTTTTGTCACTGCTATTTCAGGCTCTATTTCTTATGCTGTCTAGTTCAAAAAGATGAAATGTTGTTTCACAGTATAATGATATTTTGTACAGAGTTGAAGCTAAGCCTGGACACTGAATCAGAAGAAAAGAAAATGCTGAAACAGAAATTGGCAGAGAGAGAGGTAAAATTGAATGCACAAATATAGGGGTATATGATGGATTCGGAAGATTATATATTTTTATAAATATTTTATCAGAAATAGGAATATTTGACATTATTTTCTATGATCACTAGTTTAAACAAGCAAATTCATTGAATCGATATCCCCGCAAAATAAATTTTGTTTATGGATGGCTGCAAATTCTTTGAGATATGGTATAATCCCCCAAAAAATAATTAAGTGTATAGTAATTGCAATTCTCCGAAAAGTTACATCATACAAAAATAACAAAGGGCAATAATCGTTATTTAAGAAAGTGTAGGGTTATGGTTCTTGGGCATGGCATTCCTTCCCATTGATTTCTACACACCCATGAATGTTCATGTTGAAATCTTGTATCATATCTGAGATAAAGCCCTGAAAAGTTACATTATACAAAAAACAAAGGGCAATAACTCTTATTTAAGAAAAGTAGGGTTATGGTTCTTGTGAAGGGCCCTTTTCCTAATTGCTATCAAGTTGAGGGGCAGGGGCATTCAAACATTTCTTGTAAAAGTGATGTGTTAAAAACACCTTTTAATTTTATTGAAGGAGAGACATTCCAAGGAATTAAAAAATCTTACTGAAGAATTGGAGAGGAATTCAGAAAAATTGAAGAGGAAACAAGAAAGGTGTGTAGACTGGTTTGTTAAATTCTTGAATCGATAAAAAAGTATGTTTGCCTGAAAATATGCTTTTTAAGGCCCTACTCAATAATTACCTTAAAAAAAAAACTACTGTCTAAATTTGTCTGTCTTCACGCTAGCCCAAAACATGGACCTAGTGCTTTTGATTTGGGGCAAGAGGAAATTTGTATTTACTAGCCTGATTGGGCTATTCTTTTCTTTAAGCAAATGTTCAGGTAAAAAAATAAATGTTCATGTTATTATAACATTAATAATTATTATCAATTAATATACAGTTTATTAACAACAACTATAGTCTGCTTGAAGTGAATTGTGTAAGCAGTTAACCAAATTATTACAAGACATCAACAGATTGGTTAAATGGCCTACTTCCTCTGAAACAAATTAGTGGCCAAACTACAACAAACTGTATTAAAATCGTTAAATAATAATTAGATAATAAAAATTGTACAGTTTCTGTACCTGAGATATAAGGTATTGTAAACAAATAGAAAAAATATCATTATAGTGCAGACAATCAAAGGTTTTCAAAGGAATGTGTAAACATGTTTGTTATCTTTTTCCAGTTTTCTTCAACTTCAAACAGAAAAAGAGAACCTGTTCAAAGAAAGCAGGTACATTTTGTTGTATACATGAAACAGAAAATAACAAATAATGTGTTGAGTATATGATATATTAGAAATTAAGTTTTTGGAATGCATGTTTAAAGGCTAATGCAAAAAAAACAAACTTACAAATCTCTATAACTCTGACCTTCAATTTAGGAGAATTATGAAAATCTGGCATGGTCACAATTTATAAATGTCAATCTTTTAGTCAACAAATACTGAACAAACAAATAGATACTCTGGCATCTAAAAAGGTCACATATGTATGCATTTGTAAGAAAATTTCCCATTGGGGGCTAAATTAGTCTCTTAGGGGGCTAAAATTTCACTTGAGTGTCCATCCGTCCATTTATCTGTTTTAGAATTATTAATTTGTTAGGAAGTGATTATTTTAATTATTCCATAGACCTTACCAAATACATGTTTATAGAGGATATTTGTTGGTCTTGGTAGATTATCAATTTTAATTCATGAGTGATCAGAGTAATTAATATTTTCATAAGTTGCAGAAAGTAGAAATATTACATTTCTATGATAATGATTGAATACAAAATCAATGATCTTTCATAATGATTGAATACAAAATCAATGATCTTTCATAATCAACATATTTTCTTTTTATTTTATGCTTTTCAAAGTTCTTTTTACGTTTTAAAAAGGTTAAAGTAGTGAATATCATGGGAAAAATAAATAACAAAATATGACATCATTTTGCAGTGAAACAGTGTAAATTCTCTATACTTTTCAGTGTTATTTACCACTGCTCAAAACAGTGAAATACAAATTTTTAGTCACTGAAATTTTCATATAAGACACAGGAAAGCAGAAAAAATAAAATCTATGACCTGTGTTCTGGCAAAACTGGGTTTAATGCATGTTTGTATTGTCGTACCAGATTATCCTGTGAAGTCCGCACAAGCTTATGAGGGACGACACTTTCCACCTAAATTGAATTTTCATTTAGAGGAGACTTCCACAAATTCCACAAATGCGAAAAGTATCGTCCCTGATAAGCCTGTGTGGTTTGCACAGACTAATCTGGGACGACACTTTTCTTACATGTATTAAGCCCAGTTTTCTCAGAACATGTCTCCTATTATCTCTGACACCACTTTCCAGCGCTAGAATAGATGAAGTGCAATCCAGTAAGGACCGGGACCAAAAATACTACACGGACCAAATCTCAAAGCTTCAACAGGAGATTGCAAAATACCAGAAGGTCCGGCAAGATTGTGACCTGGTCCCATTTTTTATTTTTTTTAATCTTTCTTAATAAATTCTTATTTAATTATTGTTAAAAAGATTAAATGTCAAACAATTTTATTTATCCAGAAATGTTTCTTTACTCAATAAGTAATGTACAACATGTTTTTTGTTTTCATTATAATATGTAAATTTTATTATAATTTGTAAAAATTGAACTTAACCTACTCTTTAAACAGACTAGAATGATTAACACATTGGGGACAGTCATTTTTTTAAGTCCAATTTGTGGCAAAAATTAGGCCCCATTATGTTGCTTTATATAATTGCCTTAAAATTACCCGCAATAGAAGCTTTATTTAAAAAAAGATGACTAAATTTAAACAAAGAATGACTAAGTAAGCTGCATTTGTGTTAATAATGGCAGCACTTTTTATCAAACTAAGTTTGCTCTTATCTAATTTAGCATTTGTAGCAAAGCAGTTGATTAATACTTAATAGCAAAGTGGAATAAAAACATGTAGTCATGCCTAACTGTTAAAAAGTATTCCCCTATATTGCCCTATTGTCATGCAATTCTCTATTGAAAGGGCCCAACCACCTTTCCCCCAAAGTTGAAGAAAACACATTGTTGGTCATGGCTTACCATACCAAAATGCTCTTCAACCCAATGGATACAAATTAGCAAATATTGCTAAAGAATGTTGTTCTTTGCTACATTTTTTTTTTGCCCCCGAAGGTGGGCATATAGTGATCGCACTGTCCGCCTGAAAATTCCGTCACACTTTGCGTTTAGGTTTTGCGTTAAGGGTTTGAAAAATGTGGAAAAACACTTTGCGTTTAGGTTTAGAAAAATGTGGAAAAAGGGGGCATATGTCATCCTATGGTGACAAGCCTTGTTTCTTCATAAAACAGCCACTATGACAAAGATTGCTATGTAATACAGTAAATTTTACTTAGGGAAATTTTGAGTCAGAGGGAGTCATATTGATTAAATCAGTATTTCCCCAAAGTACACACGCATAATTTTAAACAAACGCCTTTTCCCACATGAATTTATCTAATTATTATAATATATTTATAAAATGATTGACAATTTAAAAAAAATTGACATAAATGTTCACAATTAGGTATAGACATGTTTTGGAATAAATGTTCACCATTTTGGGTAGACATGTCACACGTAAGGGTTATGTTCCTAGCTCAAAGGTCAAGGGCTTACTAAGTTCAATCCTCAAAATATTAGCATGATGCAGCTTTTGCAGTCTGTAACTTCATCCTTCAAAATGTAGTTTAGAAATATAATGCTTTTTTTCCGAGATGTAAGGTCAAGGTAACACTCATTTTTAAATAACTTTAGTCTCAATCGTTTACTTGATAATTTGCTCTACACGTTGCCAACATGCTTCAACATTCTTTAAAGCGTACTGAACGCTTTGCTGACAAGTTCTAGTGCTAGCTCAAACTGTTGCATTTTGAAATGATTTTACAGAATGTTGTGATAAAGCAACAGTCCTGAAATATCTATATTAAACATAAGCAGAAGTAATTTCTCACATAATATACTAAACAATAAAAAAAAATCTATTTAATTCAGTCCAATAATAACAATTTGGTAATGTGTATGGTTTCTACCATCGTGACAGCATGTGATGCCTCTGGAGTAACTTGAATAAGTCCACTACTTATAATTAAAGCCTACAGTGATTTATGTATTCCAAGCACTTTGGATCAAAGACATGCTTATATGTATTTCTTAGAAACGAAAGAATTTTGAGGGAAATGAACCTCAATTACTTTGATTAGAACTTATGTGATTTAAGCATTCATTTGGGGATTCCAATAAATTTTGCTAACCAAACAAATGACTTTAGGCTTTGAATTGTGTGCGGTCAAAAAAAAGGTTTCACTTGTAAAAAACACTGAATTCTATTATTATTTTGTTTCTGCATAATTTTCTTCAAGTGCAACATTTCATGAACACCATCAGTAAGATATTAAAATGCCTTTGAAGTTAGTTTCTTGAACATATGCATCAACATGATGCAAGGCAGATAATTTTATGGAGTCAAATATGAGTATGCTTGAATCAAAAAGCAGGATTCTAATTCAATCAAAATTGCTGATGCATTGAATTATTTGTGGATTAAAGACTTCATGTGAAATGTTGCGTTTTACCTTGCAGCTTCAAGAAGACAGCAGAAGCAATGCAGATCAGACCATAAAACAACTGCAGAACAAGATGGCACAAATGCAGCAGCAGGTATCCCTCAACAGATAATGTAATTGAACGCGGCTCTGGGAAAAAGGGTCGTAATGCATACGTGTTAAGTTTGGTCCAAGATAAGCCTGTGCAGTCCTAAATCCAGTTTAGGCGTAAACTGTCGTCCCAGATTAGCCTGTGGACAACACTTAACGACCATGCACTAAGCCCAGTTTTCCCAGAGCAAAGCTCAATTAAAAATAACTTTCTCATTAGTTTAGTTAGTTTAAACCTATTAATTATACCCCCCATAGCGAATATTGGAGTCAATCTGTCAAGTGGTCTGTTTAACAGTCCGCATAAAATGTTAAAAGTTTGCAGAGAAATTACTTCCAGATTTCTCAAGCAATTCAATTGAAGTGTGTCATCTGCATGTTGAAGAAGGAGTTTTTTCCTGTGTTATGTGCTCTTAAATTGAGCCTTGGGCATGGCTGCTATGCCTGTGCATTCATAGTTAAAGTAACATTTATGTAAAAGCCTTAGTTTCATCAAAAGTCTATGGCTGCTTGAGTCTCTGAAAAAGTATGTTTTCTTGGGTAGAACCAGTACTTCAAGAGTAGGGATTAAAACTTGGACCTCGTGATTGCAATTTTGACACCATACCAACTATGACAACATAAATCTATTAATGTTTTTGTTGTCTACTGACCTATAAACAATTATTTGGAGTCTTAATGAAAGGAATTAAACACTGATGTTGTAAGCCTAACTGGCTTATCAGTCATGCGTTACAAATAGTTGTTAATATTGATTTATAAATAACAGCAAATTATACATTATTTTGATACTAACATGATGGGGATATTTGCATACTTGTATGAAAAACTCTAGTTCAGACTGACGGAGCAAAAGTTTATGTCAGATATTGAGAATTTTAGCAAATAAAACAGTTTATACGTTTGCAGTGGCATGATAGGTTTAATCCCTACTCTGGCAGCATTTCCCCCACAAAGACACCTAGTAATTATTCTACCAAGATAATAGACTCAATATTGTCACAATAAGACATAGGCTATGGATGCAATACAGCTTAAATAAATAGGTTGACAAATTAAACTTACGTTTTTACCTTCCCCTAGATTGATGCAGCAGACATAGTTGAAAGTCAGCATCTCAAGGAGAGGAGTGCCAAGTACGAGACCCATATCAAGGACTTGAAGGCCCAGGTGCTTGTTCTGACGCAGACCAGGGATGACCTGACAGCAAAACTGGAGGTATGGAGGTGATAGACTGGATTCAAGAAAAATCTCCCTGTTATGTTGTCCATATAGCCTCTTAAATAAAAAAAAGGGCTTAATGCATGTTCGTAAAGTGTCATCCCAGATTAGGCTGTGCAGTCCAAACAGGCTAATCAGGGATGACATCCAACTTGATTATGAAATTTTTAGTTAAAAGGAGAGATAAGGGATGACCCTTTTACACACATGTATTAAACCCAGTTTTGCCAGAGGTGGCTTAAATTTGTTCACCCAGGTACCACAATTAGCCCCAAAACGATCCCCAAGAGATTATAAAATCCCTGCTAAAAAAGTAGCCCTTCAAACAATAGTTCCCTTCTTGAAAAAAGGTCAGACATTAGCCACTGCAGACTGAGGGCTTGCCTTACCAGACAGTTGTGAACATTGTTCTCTCAATTTTCCACTTAGTTCTTACAAATTGTAGTCATGGAAGTTTGACATAAAAAAAACAAAAAAAAAAACAAACAATTACCAACACTTGGAAGTGAGGATTGCCAACACCTTACAGTACAAGCTTTGATTGTAGTAATAATTTGGAATTACAAATAGGTCTGACAAAACAAACACTTTATACTGTAAAAGAAAAATGTCAGGTAATAGGCTACATAGATTTTTGACGAATGCTGTAATGGAGGTATTTTTATTTTATGTTGGGTAATGCAGTTAAAACTGTCCATTTCTTTTAGCAAATCTTTCAAAATCAGATGCCACAAAGTTTAAACTTCAAGTTTTCAAAAGTTAACAAACTCCCCGCACTTGAAGATATGTTTGCTATTTCAGGATAGTCAGAAGTCTTCAGCACACCTGTCAGACCAGATCATGAAGCTACAGAAGGAACGAGACGCCCAGGTCCAAGTGGCACAGGAGGCGAACAAGGTCAGGTCGTAATCACAAAACATTCTTAACCCTTTATGGTTGGATACCGGTACCTATTTTGACACATTCGTAGTCCCTTCCAAAATCAAATCACCTTTCTTAATAGATGCAAGTTTTAAAGCCTTCATTTCCAACCCTCAGATACTGATGAGCATCAAACAGCATAAAGCCTGAACAGACTGTGAGTTACTTGCAGGCTGTTCTGTACTATATGATCATCTTTTAAGACACAATTTACTGGTTGAATGCAGGAAACAGGCCCTAGAGTGCCCTAGGATTTCAATACAATCCAGCTATAATTATTAGGTTTAAACTAAATTGCCTTTTAAGATAGTTTTCTTGAAAAAAAGAACGAAATGAACAGGTCTCAATTGCACAGGATGCAAATAAGGTCAGTAGCCATATTTATAAAGCATCCTTAGTTAAATTAAAAAATAAAATCTAGAGTCACAAAAGGTACTGAGTGTAAAAGAAACGAAGCAGGGTGAAAAGGCGAACTAGTATGGTGACAATTTTTTATAATTTGCTAAAACAAAGGAATATCAACACATTAAATTTAGATTTTTAAGAGAAATCTCTTCATATGCCATTGAATTTTAGCAAAAATATATTGAAAGTTCATTTCTAAGTAATTGAACATTATGTGAAAGTTCATTTCTAAGTAATTGAACATTATGTGTGACCAGTCCAGAAAAGTGTCTTATCTTATATGTCAAAACCGGCTGGCCCTTTATTATGAGCGATGACACAATAATTAAAAAACATTTCACTTAACCTTACTCATAGAATATTAAATTTTCAGCTTGCAGAAAAGCGGAAGACAAACCTTGACGAACTTGCAATCAGGTACCAGAAGGACTGTGATAAACATCGCGAGCAGATGCTGTCGGCGGAGAATGAGTCTGAGACGAAAGTGAAACAGCTGCAGCAGAGGCTTGAGCAGGAACAGGTCAGGCTCACATTCTATATACATCCTATGTATAGACTTAAAGAGGAACAGGTAAGGGGTCATATTCTATAAACATCCTGAGTAAAGACTTGAAAAGAAACAGTTAAGGGGCCATATTCTGTAAACATTCTAAGTTTAGACTTTAAAACAAACAGACCAGGATTCATATTCCAGGGATGGAAACTAACTTTTTACAATTGGTCACCCACACGGGCAACCATCTTTAGTATTTTGGTTGCCCAGCTGAAGGGTAACGAGCCCCGAATCATGTACATGTCATGTGTATACTTTCTTTAAATCAAATAATAGATAATTAAACAACAACATTGTTGACATGACACAAGTTCAATACATTATGTCTTATTATGAGTCTGATTGAATCATTTCCAAGGCCTAAATAAATGAATATTATTAAAATGATTATTGATCCATGGTTGCCTATTTTTTATAAAATGTGTAATTGTACTAAATGTTTTCAAGCTTTAAAAAAGCTAGTTGCCCGGCTGGACTACCAACATTTGAAGTTGACTTGCCCGGGCCAAAATCTACTTGCCCCGAGCTCACACGCAGCCACTAATTTTCATCCCTGTATTCTTTTAACAGCCTAAGTGAAGACTTGAAAAGGAACAGGTCAGGGGTCATATTCTTTAAACATCCTAAGAATAGACTTGAAAAGGAGCAGGTCAGGGGTCATATTCTATAAATATCCTAAGAATAGACTTGAAAAGGAGCAGGTCAGGGGTCATATTCTATAACTATCCTAAGAATAGACTTGAAAAGGAACAGGTCAAGGGTTATATTCTATAAACACACTTAGTAAAGACTTGAAAAGGAACAAGTCAAGGGTCATATTCTATAAACATCCTTAGTAAAGACTTGAAAAGGAACCGGTCAGGGCTCATATTCTATAAACATTCTAAGTTAACACTTGAAAAGGAACAAGTCAGGATTGATTTTCACAAACAAAGGTATCAAATATCATTTTAGTCAGGGCAACACCTTTAGGCACCAACGTTATTGGTCTTGGGAATTTTAGAGCAAATGTCAGCTCTGTCTATGTCTCCATGGTCTCTCATTACAGAGGAAGGTATCGGAACTTGAGAAGCTTCGTCCAGCCCTAGAAGACCAGCAGTCCAAGGTCGGGGCACTGGAAGAGAAAGCAGGATGGTTGGAACGAAGTCTTAGAGAGACTGAGGTAGGGGTCTTGTTGTGAAGATTTGAAACTTTTGGTCGTGATATTTATTTAATGGTATTTGTTGTTGACTGGTTAACAGGATAATATGGAAGGTTTAGACAGATGTTTTGACTTTTTGATATGTCTTCTTGATGGGTAAGTATGGATGGTTTTGACAAATACAGTAACATATCATTACCCAAGGTCTAGCCCTTGCCGCTAGAGTAGAAACCAACATGGCTGAATTCTTAGAAAATTATATACATTTTTTAGGTGTCATTACAAAAGACCAAAGAAGAAAATGAAGTGAGAGTTCAAGAATTGCTGAAGGAGCATGAAACAGAAGTAGCTGCTTTGAAAACCACTTATTCCAAAGAAGTTGAACAGCTAACCAATACATTCCAAACAGAAATACAGGTAAAATAATTGAGGGATTTGTATAGGTCTGGTAAACCATTAGTCAAAATGATGGGTCAATGGCAATTGTTTGTAGTACAATAACATTTTGTATTATCGCGATTCCAATAATCACTTTATCGTATAATTGTCCAATGAATATTCTTGAAATATAGTTACGAGCTTTGATTTCATAAACATAAAGACTTAACCATTGGTCTTGATCTTAACCCTTTCCCAGTCAAAAGCTAAGTGAAAAATTGCAGGCTGTTCAGGGTTTATGCTGTTTGCTGCTGTTTAGTATCTTAGGGTTGGAAATGAAGCCTTTAGAACTAAAATCTATTAAGAAAGGTCTTGAATTTTATTTGATTTTCTTAGGGACAACAAACGTGTCAAAATAGGTATCTTAGCGGTTAAGAGTTAACTTAGGGAAATATTTTCAGTTATTGAAGGTCACGCAGTCCTCACATACAAAGACTATAGAGTCGCTTGACCATGAGGTGAAGAAGTTAAAACAAGAGCTCAAGGACGGGGTCAACGAGAAGAAAGTTCACGAGAAAAAAGGCCAGTCTGTTGTAAGTGATATTGCAGGGAAACATCCAGAGCAAAAAAAACATACTCTGCCCTTTATGACATTTGAAAATGTTGAAATCTTTTAATAATCAAAATTGTGTTGATTTTTAACAAATAGACTATAATAAAATTGTCATAAGAAAATCCTTAATTACAAACATATATTTGTCATATGCATGAAATCAAATTGTAAAAGTCTAGGATGACTCTCCCCCATGCTCATACCCCATGCAGTTAAGCATCGGGTGTAATACTGGATTCACCATAGCTGTTCATATCCATTCATCCTACCTGTCTATCAGTCTGTATATACAAACTTTTGTTAAGAAAAAACATATGAGCCATGCTTTGGGAAAACAGGTCTTTGTGCATGTGTTTCAAGTGCTATCTACGATAAGCCTGTGCTGTCCGCATAGCCTAATCAGATATGAAACTTTCAGCTTTTATGGAATTTTTCATTTTAAGAAAGTCTCTTCTGCATGAAAGTGCATTCTAGGATGAAAGTGTCGTTCATGGAACGCACATGCATTAAACCCCATTTTCCAAGAGCACGGCTAATATACATTTTTTAAGTCACAACATAAATGATTGAAGGAATTGTTTCAATAACATTATTTATTACGATGCTACATGCTACAGCATGCAGCGTCAGATGATACTTGTGGTCATATTAAAACAGATATTTCTTTTGTGCCTTCTCCACTCAAGAAAATATGTTCTATATGCCCACTCAAGGAATGATGATACGATGTTACGTTGAAATCAAGAAATATCCTTGATTTTATCTTGCAGTTAAAAGATCTGAAGAAACAGCTGCACGCAGAAAGAAAGCGGGCAGAAAAACTACAGGAACGTCTTCAAGAGGTGCTCTCTAACAGTTCTCAGAATAGAAGTAAGTCACGACTCTTAGATGTAAATGAAGATGTTTCATATATGTGTTGTATTACAAGTGTCATGCCTCTTAAGACTACAATATTAACAGTCGTAATGATATGTATGTGTAATATATAAAAAATCTGGCTGCCTTCTCTCTATATTTGCATGACATTGTTTCCCTTGGGGGATTTTTTTACTGAGAATTCCACCAATAATCTCAACTTCTTCCAAGTTATGGTTTTAGGATCAATTTCTATTGCATTCACAAAAATGCTTGTTGTAAAATCACAACATTTTTAAGCCGTCTATTCTTTTATTAGAACTTGTTAAATGGCTAAACATGTGCAGCGATTGAATTTTATTGTGAATTTATTAAAATATGATTGGTTAGTGTCTGTGGAATGGTCAATTGTGAAACATAGGAACATCTATTGTGTCTAATCCTGTTGCGAAGGCTTCTTTAACTGCCCAAAACATGGCAATGTGAAGACTGTCATAACACGGTATATTTGAGCCTTGCTGTGGGAAAACAGCTTGTTATGCATGTGCGTAAAGTGTTGTCCCAGATAAGCCTGTGCAGTCTGCACAATCTAATCAGTGACAACACTTTCTGCCTTAACTTGATTTTCGCTAAGAAGCGACTTCCATTAAACCAAAAATTTCATAAAAGCGGAAAGTATCCACTTTACACATTGCTTTTAGCCCACTTTTTCCAGATCATGCCTCATTTTTGTCTTCACGACATGTATATGTTTTTCTTCACCAGGTATAGAAGACTTGTTTAGAAGGACTGATATGAACGACTCGTGGAGGGAGGATCAGAGGTCTGTAGTTTTAATGCTTAGCCTGTTTGGGGTCAGCTTCATATTGCTGTCAATATACCGGCTCGCTGTAAGTGCATGCAGGGCTCCAGCTAGTAGGCTCGCTGTAAGTGCATGCAGGGCTCCAGCTAGTAGGCTCGCTGTAAGTGCATGCAGGGCTCCAGCTAGTATTTCAAAAGGGCATGGTGCTCTTTTGTCGACAGAGCACTTTAGTCTGCTCTTTTTAGCTCACCTGTCACGAAGTGACATGGTGAGCTTATGTGATCGTGTGATGTCCGGCGTCCGTCGTGCGTCCGTGCGTGTGTCTGTCAACAATTTGTTTGTGTAGACAGTAGAGGTCACAGTTTTCATCCAATCTTTATGAAATTTGGTCAGAATGTTTATCTTGATGAAATCTGGGTTGGGATTGTATTTGGGTCATCTGGGGTCAAAAACTAGGTCACTAGGTCAAATAATAGAAAAACCTTGTGTAGACAATAGAGGTCACAGTTTTCATCCAATCTTTATGAAATTTGGTCAGAATGTTTATCTTGATGAAATCTGGGTTGGGATTGTATTTGGGTCATCTGGGGTCAAAAACTAGGTCACTAGGTCAAATAATAGAAAAACCTTGTGTAGACAATAGAGGTCACAGTTTTCATCCAATCTTTATGAAATTTGGTCAGAATGTTTATCTTGATGAAATCTGGGTTGGGATTGTATTTGGGTCATCTGGGGTCAAAAACTAGGTCACTAGGTCAAATAATAGAAAAACCTTGTGTAGACAATAGAGGTCACAGTTTTCATCCAATCTTTATGAAATTTGGTCAGAATGTTTATCTTGATGAAATCTGGGTTGGGATTGTATTTGGGTCATCTGGGGTCAAAAACTAGGTCACTAGGTCAAATAATAGAAAAACCTTGTGTAGACAATAGAGGTCACAGTTTTCATCCAATCTTTATGAAATTTGGTCAGAATGTTTATCTTGATGAAATCTGGGTTGGGATTGTATTTGGGTCATCTGGGGTCAAAAACTAGGTCACTAGGTCAAATAATAGAAAAACCTTGTGTAGACAATAGAGGTCACAGTTTTCATCCAATCTTTATGAAATTTGGTCAGAATGTTTATCTTGATGAAATCTGGGTTGGGATTGTATTTGGGTCATCTGGGGTCAAAAACTAGGTCACTAGGTCAAATAATAGAAAAACCTTGTGTAGACAATAGAGGTCACAGTTTTCATCCAATCTTTATGAAATTTGGTCAGAATGTTTATCTTGATGAAATCTGGGTTGGGATTGTATTTGGGTCATCTGGGGTCAAAAACTAGGTCACTAGGTCAAATAATAGAAAAACCTTGTGTAGACAATAGAGGTCACAGTTTTCATCCAATCTTTATGAAATTTGGTCAGAATGTTTATCTTGATGAAATCTGGGTTGGGATTGTATTTGGGTCATCTGGGGTCAAAAACTAGGTCACTAGGTCAAATAATAGAAAAACCTTGTGAAGACAATAGAGGTCACAGTTTTCATCCAATCTTTATGAAATTTGGATAGAATGTTTATCTTGATGAAATCTGGATTGGGATTGTATTTAGGTCATCTGGGGTCAAAAACTAGGTCACTAGGTCAAATCATAGAAAAACCTTGTGTAGACAATAGAGGTCACAGTTTTCATCAGATCTTAATGAAATATGATCAAAATGTTTGTCTTGTTAAAATCTGGGTTGGGATCGAATTTGGGTCATCTAGGGTCAAAAACTAGGTCACTAGGTCAAAGTTAAAAAACAACTTGTGTAGACAGTAGAGGTCACAGTTTTCATCAAATCTTAATAAAATTTGACCAGAATGTTAATCTTGATGAAATCTGGGTTGGGATTGTATTTGGGTCATCTGGGGTCAAACACTAGGTCACTAGGTCAAATCATAAAAAAAACTTGTGTAGACAATTATTTTATAGAGGTCACAGTTTTGATCAGATCTTTATGAAACTTTGTTAGAATGTTTATCTTGATTACATCTGGATTAGGATTGTATTTGGGTCATTTTGGGTCAGAAACTAGGTCATTAGGTCAAATCATAGAAAAACCTTGTGTAGACAAAAGATGTCATAGTTTTCATCTGATCTTAATGAAATATGGTCAGAATGTTTATATTGATAATATCTGATTTCGGATTGTATTTGGGTCATCTGGGGTCAAAAATTAGTTCACAGGGCCAATTCTAGTAAAAGGTGAGCGATTCAGGGCCATCATGGCCCTCTTGTTTATTATCCCTGTGGCATATTTTCAATATAGCATTTGTTATAATTATTTACATAGACATTGCGTATCAGATTAATTTTTACTTAAAATAATGTTCTATAATTAAAAAGAATAGTTTCACTTGGAAATTTAAGTTCAAATAATATTTGTTGGATTAAAATGTGATCTGATAAAAAAAAAGGCGGGGTCTGATTGGTCAGGGTCTGACCTTTGGGTGATAGGGTTATGCGACCTTCCATTTTTGCCTAGCTGGAGCACAGTGCATACATCCATCTGTCAAAGTTAGTTGGGATGCTAATGTCATCATTCATGATGAAATTCTTTAAAAAAATGACTGTCTGAGCTGTAAACCTTCATAATTGTGCAATTTGAAATAACTTACAACAGGGGTTCAGTATGTTGAGACGCATGTCATGTGTAATACGCATGTCCCTAGTTTAAAAGGGACTGTCAACCACGAATGACAAAAAAAGAAAAGTTCTAAAATACCGTATTTTTTTACAATTATTAGTTTATATTGATTAAAATATCACGACTGGTATATTACAATACTTGAAAAAAGTTCATATTTTCAGTATATTCGGTAATAAAATTTTGTGATGTGAAATTGAAAGTACATTGCGAAAATAAGTGACATAACGAAATACACACTAAAAATAACGCAAGTAGATTGATCATTTTATATATAATATATATACAATTCACTATGCATGCACAATTTGCATTCCTGGGTTTACCACATGACGAGGATGATCAATCTACTTGCGTTATTTATATTTAACTTGTAGTTATCTGGTAGACATACCCAGTAAAATTTATTACCCAATATACTGAAAATATGCAAATTTAACAACTTTTTTCAAGTAATGTAATATACCAGTCGTGATATTTTATCAATATAAACTAATAATTGTAAAAAAATATGGTATTTTAGAACTTTTCTTTTTTTGTCATTCGAGGTTGACAGTCCCTCTAAGGTCAATTTAATATTTAGAGGTTAAAGATCAAATTTTACATCATACAGATTGTATGGCTATAACTTTATCATTCTTGATGCAATTTGAAAAAAAAAAACTAACTGCAAATGTTCAGCAAGTAGAGGTAGTATGCTGCTTTAAGGATACCAATCCAAAATGTCAAAGTCACACTTAGCAGTGAAAGATTTCAACTGATCAATGGTAATTGATTGAATAATAAAGCTCATGTTACATTTTTCATAGATAATATGGAAAATATGTTTATTTCATTTTATTTTTATTACGCTCTTTAGTTCTTAAATAGGTAAGCATTACATTTGGCCCATAATAGTCCTGGGGTTTGAATCCCCAAGAAGGAAAAATTGTTGATTAAATGTTTGTCTGGATATAATAATTATTTTGGATTATTCAAAATATAATAGTTTTGTTAAGTAAATTCATTTAATGACTTTAAAGTATGAATATTTGTAAACAAGTCCCTTTGCACCCACAAATGCATACTAACAAACTGTTTTCTTGATTTCTCACAGCTCAGTTTCCTCATGGAGTGGTATGGGAACTCAGGCCTCTTATGCAACCAACCACAGTGGCATGGTACGTAGTAGTACGTAGTATGTAGTAGATGTATTTATTGTACCCAACCAACCACAGTGGCATGTTACATAGTAGTACGTAGTTTGTAGTAGATGTATTTATTGTACCCAACCAACCACAGTGGCATGTTACATAGTAGTACGTAGTATGTAGTAGATGTATTTATTGCACCCAACCAACCACAGTGTCATGGTACGTTGTAGTACATAGTATGTAGTAGAGGTATTTATTGTACCCAATTAACCACAGTGGCATGGTACGTAGTATGTAGTAGAGGTATTTATTGTACCCGACCAACCACAGTGGCATGGTACGTAGTAGTACGTAGTATGTAGTAGAGGTATTTATTGTACCCAACATACCACAGTGGCATGGTATTTAGCAGTATGTAGTATGTAGTATATCTATTTGTAGTACCCAACCAACCACAGTGGCATGGTACGTAGCAGTATGTAGTATGTAGTAGATGTAATAATTGTACCCAACCAACCCCAGTGGCATGGTACGTAGCAGTACGTAGTATGTAGTAGATGTATTTATTGTACCCAACCAACCACAGCGGCATGATATGTTGCAGTACATAGTATGTAGTAGATGTATTTATTGTACCCAACCAGCCACAGTGGCATGGTATGTAGCAGTATGTAGTATGTAGTAGATGTCTTTATTGTACCCAACCATCCACAGTGGCATGGTACATAGCAGTACGTAGTATTTAGTAGATGTATTTATTGTACCCAACCAACCACAGTGGCATGGTACGTAGTAGTACATAGTATGTAGTAGATGTATTTATTTTACCCAACCAACCACAGTGGCATGGTACGTAGTAGTAGGTAGTATGTAGTAGATGTATTGTACCCAACCAACCACAGTGGCATGGTACGTAGTAGTATGAAGTAGTACGTAGTATGTAGTAGATGAATTTATTGTACCCAACCAACCACAGTGGCATGGTATGTAGCAGTACGTAGTATGTAGTAGATGTATTTATTGTACCCAACCAACCACAGTGGCATGGTATGTAGCAGTACGTAGTATGTAGTAGATGTATTTATTGTACCCAACCAACCACAGTGGCATGGTATGTAGCAGTACGTAGTATGTAGTAGATGTATTTATTGTACCCAACCAACCACAGTGGCATGGTATGTAGCAGTACGTAGTATGTAGTAGATGTATTTATTGTACCCAACCAACCACAGTGGCATGGTATGTAGCAGTACGTAGTATGTAGTAGATGTATTTATTGTACCCAACCAACCACAGTGGCATGGTATGTAGTTGTACGTAGTATGTAGTAGATGTATTTATTGTACCCAACCAACCATAGTGGCATGGTACGTAGCAGTACGTAGTATGTAGTACATGTATTTATTGTACCCAACCAACCACAGTGGCATGGTATGTAGCAGTAAGTAGTATGTAGTAGATGTATTTATTGTACTCAACCAACCACAGTGGCATGGTATGTAGCAGTACGTAGTATATAGATGTATTTATTGTACCCAACCAACCACAGTGGCATGGTATGTAGCAGTATGTATGTATGTAGTAGATGTATTTATTGTACCCAACCAACCACAGTGGCATGGTATGTAGCAGTACGTAGTATGTAGTAGATGTATTTTACCCAACCCAATGTAGAAGAGAGGGGTATACTCAATTTCCTGTGGTTTTCTGTCTGTTTATTGGTCTGTCTTGAATCAAGTTGCAGGTCAAATATTCAAGGGATTTTAATAGCTTTTGAAACCAGGAGTCAAATGACCCCATGCTTGAATTTTCAGGGGTCCAATGAAATTTTCAGGGGTCAATGTACTGAAATCTAGATATTTTGATTCTGGATAATTGTTGATTGCTCTTCAAATGATGCTTTGTATAACTCTAAGTATATATTCCTTAACTATAAAAAGAACATTTTGTGTAGAATAAAATACATTTTATGTTAGTTTTATGTTAACATTTGCAAAATGATGCAAGGCAGATAATTTTGAGAAGTCAAAAGTGACAAAATTGCAAAATACTTGCATCAAAAATCATTTATCTGCATCAATTAAAATGCCTGCTATATTTCGTGTTCGCACCACATCTCAAATATTCAAGCCTGTATTTTGTGTCTCTGATACTCAAAAACCCTAGGAAGAATTTTCATGCAACTTTGCCCAAATGTTTAGGTCATTGCGACAATTGGCAGAAGGCATAAACCCAAAATAAAGCTCTTATATCTGTGTCTGTTTTAGATCTCCTATGCTTTTTAAATAATTGGCTGACATGTTTACCACATTGAGGCAGTATGTAAAAGGCAAGAGGTAGTCGGAGAATCTTTAGGTCAAGGTCACTCTTGGAGGTCAAAAAGATCACAGGACACAGGGATATATAATTTGCAGTCCTTTGCACTGTCTCTTTATTATTTTTATGGTAATTTTCGTTTTAAGTAAGTCTCTCCTAAACAAAAATCCAGGGGGAAAGTGTCATCCCTAATTAGCCTGTGCGGACTGGATGTGCTAATCTGGCACGATACTTTACACACATGTTTTAAGCCCAGTTTTCCCAAAACGATGCTCATTTGTCAATGTTTTCAGAGTCCATCTCCCCCGGTGTCCCACTCGTCCCGGATGTCTCCTGGGGTAGAGTTACCTCCCTTGGTGAGTCTTGTGGACGCCTCGCAGCAGGTAGAGGGCGAGACCAGGGATCTCCTCAACAGACTGGCAGAGGTGCAGCAACAGAAGTGGAACCTGGAGGAAAAGGTCTGTCGACCTTGTCATTAACATTATTGAGTCTCAAAAAATGCAAATAGAAGATGAGGTCTGGGCCAGTTTCATAAATATCCTTGAGTCTCAAAGAATTCCAAGTAGAAGATAAGGTCTGGGACCATTTTCATAAATATTCTTGAATCTCAAGTAGAAGAAAAGGTCTTTGGACCTTTTTTATTTATATTATTGAGTCTCAAAGAATACTTAGTAGAGGAAAAGGTGTGGGCCAGTTTCATTAATATTCTTTAGTCTCAAAGATTCCTAAGCAGAAAAATGGGTCTTGGGCCATTTACATAAATATTCTTGAGTCATGAAGAATCCTAAGTAAAATATAAGAACTGGGCCAGTTTCTTAAATAATCTTGCATCTCAAAGAATTCTAGGTAGAAGAAAAGGTCCGGGATCAGATTCATAAATATTTTTGACTCTTAAAGTGTCAAATCCACGGCTATTTAGGTATAATATTTCTGAAATGTATGTTTTATACATATTTCTCGAATGCTTAACACATAGGCTTTTTACTATTAGTCTTTTTTTTAACCAATTATCAAAAGATTATTGAAGGGATTTTAATGATTTTAATAATGTGTCTATACTTAGGAGGAAATGTTTCTTTTTTAAAATATATATGAAAGATGTTTTCCATCTACATTACATGTACTTAAGTCCAACAACAAAAGTGGAACCTCAAAAAAAGGTCTGGGACTATTTTCCAGCTAGTCCAAAATTTTTACTACATTAAAATTGAAATATAGCATAAAATGCCTGTTGAAACTATTAGGTTTGCCCGTTTGGAATGGTGATAATTTATCATGCTCAACATTTTGAATGTTGATAGATGGTTTAGTTTGACATTAGAATGTTGCTAATATTTCAGGTCCGCCACCTGGAGACAAGCACTGCAGCCATGGCCAATGATCTGATAGAGAAAGCAAAGATAATTGAACACTATGTCAAGGACAGCAGAACAGGTATAGTGTGTAGGGTGTACATATGCACCTCGCTCTGGGAAAATGGGGCTTTATGCATGTATGTTGAGTGTTTTTGTCCAATCTTCATGAAACTTTCCCAGAACATTTGTTCTTATTATATCTCGACTAAGTTTAAAAAATGGTTCTGGTCCATTGAAACACATCGAACCAGGGGGCGGGGCAGTTTTTCTTATATGGCGTTAATGAAACCTTGTGAACATTCTTGAAGTCACATTTTTGTCTTATCTTGTTTCTTATATAACCTGAAAATAAAGATTGCAGGGGTATACTGGAATAACCCTGTCTGCCAGTCAGCTGGGCGCTCGGTCAAGCTACACATGTTGGTCTGTCACACTGCATGTGTTGACTTTTGGTTGTAACATGTCTCTTAGATTTCTGGGTATCAATAAAATATTTAATTTTGTTCAGACACCAAACAAAGCGTGTCTCAGCACGTAGAGGAGAAGCTGACCCTGAAGAAGGTACTGGACATTGTGAAGTCTGACGACCAGGGCCTGCGAGACATGAACAAGAAACTGCAGAACATGTTGGAGGAGACACTCACCAAGAACATGCATTTAGAGAAGGTGAGAAATAGACTAGAGAACATAGTATAGAGAATATTGTATATAGAATATGATATTCAGAACAAAGCATGCAGATTATCTTGGAAGAAATGGTCATCTAGAACAAGCATTAAGAGAAGGTGGATATACAGACATTATCTAGAGAACATAGTATAGAAGACATTGATTTTGATAATGTGAGGCATATTCTTGATACATAGCTTGGATGATTTGCATTTTAATGCTAGACAAAATCTAGAGAACATATGTTTAGATATGACATACAGATAAGATGGGGTCTTAAAATATTGTCAAAAGGTGGCGAGGCATAGTCCTTAGCACTTAGCATTGTCTAGATGTGAGACATGGAAATTTTATAGAGATTATGAATTTATAGTTGAGACATGGTCTTGATAATGTTTTTTTTGGACAATATGAGACAAATCAAGACACATAGTTTAGAGAACATACAATTGTAAGTGAAACATAGCTTACAGACATAGTCAAAAGAACGCAGTCTTGATCAAATTTATTTAGATAATTTATGCGGACATAGTCTAGAGAACATGCAATCATCATAGTCAATATAATTTGCATTTTGAGAATGTGAGACAGAGCCTAGGCAGGAGGAGATGTAATCTGGAGAAAATGCAATTATATTAGCATAAGACATAGACAAGAGAATATGCAATGATATAAAGTGATTTATAGCTTTGAGACATTCTAAAAAGAACCTGCATTAAAAGAAATTGGATGAAACATATTGTTAAGTTGCTAAGACATAGTCTTTAACATGTTTTTAGAGTAGAAACATTCATTTTGATTAGTCAAGATTAAGCCTCAAAATGGGGATGTTTGGTGTAGAGAAGCAGACATAATTAATGACAAATGTTATGCTAGTCTTTAAACGATTTTCAGCTGTGATAATTTTTAAGGGATGATCTTGATTTTATTGATTTTTATTTAAACATGTGTAGCAAATAAGATTCTTTCTCCCTAAATCCTCAAAATGAAAATAATGTGGGTTTCAGGATCTGGAGACGATGTCCCAGGAAGTGGTGAGGTTAAGCAAACTGGTGCTGCCCTCAAAAGACAAAAGTGCCAATTGTGGAACCAACCGCCTGTCTGCAGATCAAACCAATCACCTTCAAAACCCCGAGTGCTCACCCAACGGAGTAGCGTCCTGACACACGATCAGGCCATTTTAGTTGTTTAAGTTTGTATGCCTATCATATGAACTAGAGGGGATATACTTGCCCATCGTATGAACTAGAGCTTATATACTTGCCCATCCTATAAACCAGAAGGGATATACTTGATGTCTGTCCATTTGTCTGCGGGTCAGGCCTTAAACACATAATTGTCGCAAAAACTTTCCATTATTGTTCTGTATGATATGAAATTGCATATAAGCGACTTTTATCATACTTAATAACAATTACAACAGTTTTGACCTTTTTTCATCTAAAATCTTACAACTACTTCTTGCCACTCATTACCACATGTGACACTAGGGGTTATTCGTCACTACTGTGACAAGCTCTAGTTTAGTTATTGGGGCTGACTAGTCACAGGAGGTTTATGTTTGTGCTGGCAGTTTAATCGTCCTATTGTTGGTTTCTTAGCAATTTAAAGAGACAGTTTGAACTAGAAAAAGAAATAGTTTTAAAAATAATTTTTGGGAAAGTGTGAAATAAAGCAAGTAGCCATGAAAACAACAGCATCATGATAAGGTTAATCTGGATCTCCGTCTAGATCCAGGAATGTGTTCAAACGATCCTATTTCACTATTTCAAATTTCAATATTATGCAGAATGACTCAATATTAAGAATTTTGCTGTAATATATCAATTTCAGATTATGATATACATCTTAAAATTTGAAAAATCCCCCCCCCCCCCCTGAAACAAATTTGATTGTGTTACATCTTAATACAATTTCCTTTCAATTTGCTTATAATTGTTTTTCTATGTAATCTGTTAATTATTAACAAGTTGAAGATATTTAGTATTAAAAGCAATATTTATTTGGGATTTGGGGGTAATTTATTTTCATTTAAAAAATATTTTATTTGTTATTATTTTATTGGCAGTAATTTAACCTTGGCAATTAAAGATTTGGGATTAAATTCATAGCATAAATGATGTTTAAATACTCAGTATGAATACTTGTTTTTGCTTTTTTCGCTATACATATTTAGTAATATTAAACATAGATGCCTAAATGGTTACGGTTTTGCTTTATTGATGGACAAGGGTTAATGCAATACTCATCTTACTTTATGGTGTTTATTTTTGTTGTTGTAAAAATAATAAAATACCAGTAACAATATCATTGATTTGAGGATTTTTTTATCAGCATGAAGTCATGCATGTGTAATAATTGTGTGACCATTGTTACTGTTTGGAAACAGGCTTTGGTTCCATCGTATTAACAATTTCTGTTAGCAACTGACTGAACAACTAGATTTTATGGCCAGTACATTTGTAGGAAATTTTGTTTACAATATATTATGTAAACTAGAAATGGCGCGGCAGAGGCCAAAACGTATCCCCACGCAGAATGTTTGACCTAGGTGTGCCCCAGGGCTGGTAATGGGGCCATGCATAGTTGAGATTGACCGTATTGTCATAAGAGAAGTTCAGTATCAACTAGAAGTGAATTGGTGCAGAAATGAAGAAGTTATAGTAAAAGGCAATTTTGGGTTGGTGTGACCTATGTGGGCAGGGCGCCCCAGGGTTGGTAATGGGGCCATGCATAGTTAAGATTGACCGTATTGTCATAAAAGAAGTTCAGTATCAATTTGAAGTGAATCGGTGTAGAAATGAAGAAATTATAGTAAAAGGCAATTTTGGGTGGGTGTGGCCTATGTGGGCGGGGCACCCCAGTGTTGGGAATGGGGCCATGCATGGTTGAGATTGACCGTATTGTCATAAGAGAGGTCCAGTATCAATTTGAAGTGAATCGGTGTAGAAATGAAGAAG